>JAVSBS010025352.1:29722-40607 GCA_033124195.1 Coracias cyanogaster | reverse complement strand
ATCGCCGTGGGACTGCAGCGCGGCGGCGGCCGCCGCAGCCGCCCCGGGAGACGGGGGCCGCGGCCCGCGGCGGGCGGAGAGGCGGCACGGGCGGCTCGGGAGGACGGGGCAAAGCCGCCGCCCGGGCCGAGCCCCGGCGGGGGAGCCCCGAGGCACCCCTCGGTGTCGGCGCCAGGCCTGCGGGCGCTCCAGCCCCGCTCAGGAGCGGGGCAGGGCCGGAGCGGACCCCTCCCGCCGGGCCGCCGCAGACACAAAGAGTCGCTCCGCCGCGGCGGCTGCCGCGAAGGGGCGGCCCCGGCAGCACAGGCGGCCCCTCCGCTGCTCCCAAGGCTCCGGCCCCTGCCCGGCACCCTCCCCGAGTCGCGCCTCGGCTCACAGCATGGCGGACCCGCCCCAACCCGAGCGCTCGGGCCCCGCACAGCCCCCAGCCCAGCCGCCGCCCGGCGCTCACCGTCAGTCCCGATCCGGCGCACGCCGCACCGGCGCACCCACCGACGCCACCGCGGGCGCGACGGCTCCTTCCCCCCCGCGCCGCCTTATATCGGGGGCCGGGCGGCGCCGCGCGGCGGCCAATGGGCGCCCGGCGCGCAGGGCCCGGCCAGCAACAGCTGACGGGCGGGGCGGCGGCGGCGGCGGCTCGGCTCGGCTCGGCTCGGCTCGGCTCGGCTCAGCTCAGCTCAGCCCTCCCCTTCTCTGACAGCGGTGGTGGGCGGCCGCCTCGCCCCGCCCCGCCCCGCCCTTTGAGGTCTTGGCGGGCCTCGGGGAGCGGGGCTGGGGGCCCGCGGAGGCGAAGCTGAGGCGAAGAGCTCCCCTGAGGGGTGCGCCCCGTCCCGCCGCCCGCGGCCGCCTCAGCCCTGCCCGGCGGCGAGGCGAGGGCGGGAGGGAGCAGCGGCCGGGCGGGAAGACACCGCCCGCGCTGGGCAGCCCCGCAGCGCCCCCTGCGAAGGGGCTGAGGCTGCCGGGTGGCTCTGGCCCAGCGCTCCTCTCGCCAGCCCCCGCGGGGGTGAAGCCCCTCAGCTACCGCCTCGACCCCAAGAGGCCCTTTCTCGACTGTCCGAGCAGCAGCAATACGGCGAGGGCGCCGTTACCGCCGAGGCCCCCCCCGAGCCGCCGCGGTGCTCGGTGAGCAGCCAGCCAGCGGCCGGCCCGGGGCAGGCCTTCATGCCGGGGCTGGATGCGGAGAGCGTGGCAGGCCTCCCTGACTCTCGCTGAGGTCGGCTGTCTCAAACGTCTCCTATGAGCTCATTCCCGGTATGTCCATTATATTTAGTAATTCGCCCCGTGGTGGTGCAGTACCTATGGAAATGCATTAGGAAATGGCCCAGTACAGGGTTTCGTCACCCTTCTGCTGATGTTGGGCCTTACTGATGCCAGAGAACAAAAGGTGATGGAGTATTGCAGCTCTTCAGATGTGGTATAGTCGCTGGTAAAACAGATTCCAACTTGTTTGACATCTAAAGTCTTAAGAGATTTCTGGCAAAAGGAGTTTTGAGAGAATAGACTCTGTGAGAAGATCAGAAGTTGCCATGACTTACAAAAACACTTGTTTTACAGTGTAGATGCTGGTTTATATCATTGTCATGGTTTAGCCCCAGCTGGCACCTAAGCCCCACACAGCCACTCACTCACTCCCTCCTCCCTGGTGGGATCGGGGAGAGAATTATTGGGAAGACAAACACCATAACTCTGAATCCCATCCTTCCTCTTCACCCACCTTTATATATGGAGCATGACATCCTATGGTCTGGAATATCCCTTTGGTCACTTGGGATCAGCTGTCCCAGCTGTGTCATCTCCCAGCTTCTTGTGCCCCACCCCCAGCCTACTCACTAGGGGATTGAGAAGCAGAAGAGGCCTTGACTCTGTGTAAGCATGGCTCAGCAATAACGAAAACATCTCTGAATTATCAGTGCTGTTTCCTGCACAAAACATAGCCCCATACCAGCTGCTATGAAGAAAATTAACACTATCCCAGCCAAAACCAGCACCATCACGCACCATTTTCTAGGGGGTAAAAGTAATTTTTCCTTGCATTAATTCAGTGTCCACCATGAGCATGTGACAATCCTAACCACATTGTCCTTTTCCGTTCTCATTCAGTGGAAAGCTAAATATGGCCCAGGACCCAGAGGGATGCCTCACCTCTGCTGCTCACTCTCCAAGCCATCCAGATATGAGCCATTTGTTTTGCCCGGAAGCTGTACAGCCCTGCTCACACATTTTTATATCTCAGGAGGCCTTCCTAAAATGGCAGGTAACTTTGGACTGCTCTGTAATCCTATCTAGCCAGTTTGCAGCATTAGCAGAGAAGCTGTCTCGTAGTACAGACTACCCTAAGCACACTGTCTTGTAGTTTTAATTAAAAATGTATAGTGGCATGGAATACCTGAGATACCACAGCCAATTAAGAAAAGCCATTGTTTAACGTAAAATTAATGTTTTATTTAAGCTTTGGATCTAGTGAGTGTAACACAGCATCAGTTTTCATTGTCTTTATGCATCAGCCACCACAGAGAAGATGATAAAGTACTACTAAACACATCCTCTTTTCAAAGGAAGACCAGGCACCGGCACTGAGTTTCGTTCACTGTTAGTAACTCATGGCCTGGATTGTCTAGCAAAGTCATACTGGCCCTGGCGCTAACGCATCGTTCTGTCAAGTGGGCAGATGCAGAGGTAGCCTTTGGCCCAGTACATCAATAAGATGCCTAAATCCCATTTAGATACTCGAATCTCTGCAGAGATGCCTTTTTTTACTTATGTAACCATGGATGTAGATTCCACTGTGTATGAGTGTCCTAATCCACTTCAGTGAGAAGGGTCATGCCCTTCTGTACAAAAAGTGTGAATGCAATTACGACAGAGCTGACTGGTAAAAGCCATCCAGTAATAGCACAGCCTTGAGAGAAGATCAGCAATCTCTTTTGGCATATTTTAGAAACTTTTTGCCCTTGAGAAACTTTTAATAGTGATTTTGTAACTCATATTTGGTAAATGGCACAGAGAACAAAGCAGGTTCATTCACATTAGTTTCTTATCTTTGCAAATGGGCTGCTTGATGTGTACAGGCTTAAGCATGGGAAATTTCCAGTCTGCTGTGGAGAAAGTACAGGGCTGTTAATCATTCAGAATTGCTTAAAAGCTTCTCTTATTTTGCCACCTTCAGCTGTCCCCAGTTATTGCTTAAGGTGTATGCAAGGCCAAGGCCCTAGTGACCTCTGGTCCTCACAGCTGGGGAGCAGAAAGAACCCACTTTGTACTTTACCAGGAGCTTGTGAAGCATACTAGCAGATTCCGTTAAAGCAATCAAGTAACCTGCTCTTTAGCTGTGCTAAGGATGAAAAGCTGAGAGTTTCCTCTCATTTATTTTCTATTGCTCCTTAGCTGTGCACATGTAATGTGCAGTGGTGAATGTGCAACATGCTAGCGTAGGAGGTAGTTTTCTCTTCCTAGAAAAAAAAAAGTTTATCAATAAGATATTTTCCCCAATATTCATAACTTATGTAAACAGATTTAATAATTTTCCAAATTTTATACCATCATTTAAAGCATACCATCTTGCTTTGATGTTCTCATATCACAGCACTCAACATTTTAAACCATTACATATGCGTATTGACTTCACTGGGAATTATCTGCAGAAGAATTCTGGGGTCAGTTGTAATCATTGTCACAGTCATCGGGATCTCTGCTGGAGCTCCTCTGACCCCTAGCATAGTTTCCA
The DNA here is from genome assembly GCA_033124195.1 of Coracias cyanogaster. NCBI lineage: Eukaryota > Metazoa > Chordata > Aves > Coraciiformes > Coraciidae > Coracias > Coracias cyanogaster. The sequence continues at coordinate 36,883 of JAVSBS010025352.1, read as the reverse complement.
GCAATGTTGATTTTAAGCATTACTAATTATAGATATTCTTTGGTTTCTCTTCAGGGAATATACCACTGTTAGAGAAATTCATGATCAGATTAAGATTTGCCTGTGCTTTATTTTGTTAGAGAGGAAACGTTTCCATTGCTGCAAATTCACATCACACTCCTTGTCCTTCAAAAGCTTTTGGGTAGCTAATGTAGCTATTTTAAAGGTACCTCTTTTTGGAGTTCCCATCTGTCAGTTACACCTCGTGTCCTCTAAGTATTTTCTTCATACATTCATTAATTTTAAATTTTTTGGTTACTGTCAATATTCCTTTAAGGGCATACCTTGTGTTACTTCTGAAAGGATAACTAGTGAAATAAAACATGTGCTGCATCCATTCCCACTTGGAAAGACAACAAATATGCAACAGATATATATTACACCTATAATACCTGTATAGTTTTCTGCTGTTTTGTAGCACTCCTTGTGTTCAGTAACCATCTTTTGACCCTAGAAGGGATATTATGGAAACAGACTGGCCCACCCAGAACATTTTCATATGCCTGTTTTCACTGCTCCTTAGAAACAGCAGTTTTGTAAGTCCATAGAGGGATTCTAAAGAGGACAAAATGCAACTATGTCTATTCAAGGGGGTGTAAGTAACAACTTGTACCTTTACTTACAGGTCCACTGGAAACTTTGTATCACAGAGAAAGGAGACCAAGCTGGGGTAGGTAAATTTTACCATTTCTTACTTTACCTGAAAGAACAGAATAACAAAATATTCATCCAGCTCTGTGGATGAAGAGAAATGAAAGTATATGAAGATTCTGTCCAGGTCAAAGTTTATTTTTTAAAGTTTTGTAAAACCCACAGGGTCATAGTAATGCAAGACTTGCTTCCTCTACCAGGGCATGCTGTACATGCCCCGGAAGCTTTTCTTGCATTCTGCTGTGGAGCCCTACCAGTTTCTCCTAGCCTTGTGCTTAAGAAAGCATCTTGTTGGTTTTTGTACTCAGTCATGGATGAAGCTGAGCTCTCCACAGCTCCAGCTGTTGGCTGAAATTTTGAGGTTGTTTTGTATCTTGCAGCCGTTTGGTACACAACATAATGGTTGACCTCTTTATTACATTAGGAAGTTGTCTGCTTATGTTTGCTTGGTGTATCACGTCCACTAAACTTGGGGCGTTTCTTTCATGCCTGCAAAGCTAAAGCTACTGAGTGACATAATGTCACTGAAGCCTTAGTGCGTTAGATAGCAAGTGGATAAACTTGGAGGCCCAAGGGTGAGTATTTGTCCAATTTTCTAGGAAAGGAAGGAGGATAATTAAATCATAAGACAGGTTCTACTAATACTACTATTTTCATTTTCTATCTCATACAGAAAATGTGATGTGTTTGCTTTTCAGTGAAGAGAGAATGAAGGCAATTGGTATTCCTGAGAATAGGGGAATGAGCATGTCCTTTTATGTTAAAGTGTTCAGCAGTCATGACAAAGTAACATAACTGGTTGTGGTGTGCAGTTCTGACTATCCATTTGTAATTATACGTACATATTCCTGTGTCCATGCTGCACCTTACTATCATTTTGTTATGACTCACAAATGTAGTAAATACTATAATCATATCTAGTATTTTTTTAATTAGTGTGAGAATAGATACACTGTATATCTGCGCAGTAGAATCAATCCACTTCACCATTAATGCCATCTTCAGGAATACCCACCTTATTTATCTAAAAGAAAACCCTCCAAAGATAGTTTGTATGTGACAGCAACAGTGGCAATGATAAATCCTCTTATTCTGATTAGTGCTTTAACTGGTATTTCATGATGATGGACTGTGAATGCAGGCCAGGAAGAAAGGATTGTTTAAAACCCGTTTGAGCATAAGCTTCCAAAGGCTGAAGCCCTTTTTGGCACAGAACCTAACTTGGGACAAGAGGTGTTTCTGCTTGCATGCCTTGCCTTCTTGTCTTGAAAGAGCAGTTTTTATATGTAATCACACAGATCATTAGAAAGGTGAAAACAGTGCTATACTTCATATTGACACAGAAAAGTCTCACCTTTATTTTGCTGCAATGCAGCTATCTCCTTTTTGCTCCTACTGCTTCAAAATATGCAAAAAGATAAATTATTGTCTTTTGGTGTGTTGAAACATCTTTGTCTGATGCTTTGGAGGCTGTTTTTGTACCTGAAGGCTGATGAGCAAGGTACAAGGCATTTCCTTTTTGCAGCAGCTATTTATAAAGCTTTGTGCCGGAGTTATGGAGCCTGCTGCAAAAAGGCACCTGATGATAGTGCCATCATCTCAAGCTTACTTTGGCTATGTATGTACAGACAGTTTTCCATCCTTCCAGGTTATTACTTTGAATCCAACAGTTATTTTAAAACATGCTATTTTAAACATGACAACATATGGGTTTTAGCAAAATCAAATGTTGCTTTGTAATTAGGCTGCAGGAACTGTCTGTGGTAGACATAATTTCCTACCTGAAAGGTCTGGCCCTGTAATAAACTTAGGTTTGCAGGAACAGCGTTTGCTTGTTACTAGAGGTAACTGTTATGCTGAAAAATAAATTCCTTGATATGTATTGGGAAACCACATTTGATAGAATTTGGCACTTCCTTCAATTTAACTTTACCACAAAGACATGTGCCACAAAGCTATTCTCTATTCCAAGACTGGACGCAGAGCTAGAAAGTTTTTATTTTAGTTCTTTCTCATCCTTGGACAAAGACCACATATTTTATGTTCCTGTACATAGCAGCCTTTTCCCCTTCTTCATAAACCTAGCACACTCCTATTTCCTTCTATCTTCAGTAGTGCGGCCCTTAATATGCCTTTACTTTGGCAAAACAATCTCTTTTCTGTAGGACAGTCTGTAATCAGCTCCTGACTAGTTTCTTACTATGAAACTGAAGGACTGCAAAAACGAGTGTGATTGCATCAGCAAGGGTTTAGCCTCCTTCACAGCCTGCAGATACTGCAGAGGAGCAGGGACAGCTAGAAATTCAGACTGGGGTGAGGCTGGGTAGTCCAATGTTTAGTAACTGTGACAGTCTTACTAGATTTTATCACCATAGTTCTGTTTTTTATAGCAAGTGCTTCCTGAAGCAGTGGAAGTGCACTGATGCAAATCACAGTTTGCACCAGTGTATTGCATTTATTGTGACAGATGCCTTGCAGTGGAACATCTCTCCAGATGAAGCCTAATTTCAACCTTTCCTTCTGTAGCCAAGAGAAGAAGAAATCCTTTGTTATCCCCACATTTGTGCCAGCTTGCCTTATTTTGCTTTGAATTTTTCCTGAAATCGAATCACAGTAAACCGTTCAAATTAGAAGTGTCAGCCATTACAGAAAACCAGAAAGCACTATCCATCGTATACCTGCAAAGAACAAAAATCTAATGAAAACATTTTCTGCTGCACTTAATGACTACCAGTGCCTGATGTTAGTAGAGAAGCTACAGGTGATTTAGAGACAAAATGGCTTGTGAGTGATGTAAACAGGGAAGGTGGAAATGATTTGGAAACCTAAACCCAAAGTGAAAAAGCAATTTAGACAGCTCTATCTAGTCCCTTGATAACCCTGGTTACCATGTTTTTCTGCAAGTTTTGTAGTAAATTTTACCTGGACATTGTTGTTTACTCCAATGGGATCCTGGAAAGCAACCGACAAACTATGAAACCCAGGACAGGAATATCACATCAGAACATTTAACATAAGCATATTTAATATACAAAGTAGCTTTTTAATCTATTAGTAGGAAAGACTGTTACATGTATTAGTCTGATTATGAGAAATGTTTTAGTTGCAATTAAGAGATTCAGACTAATTTCCTGAATAGCAGCAATTGCTATACTAGAAACTGAGCCATAAGCTGTTCTGATGCTGTTTGTGCAAAGGCCTTCATTCTCCTTTGCATTCCTGCAACTTCATCTATCTGTAACTCTCCCTCTTCCTTTTACTTCCATTGGTGAATAGAAGTTAGCTGTGGTAGATGGTGCCCTGGTCACTGTGTGGAGGACCACATCTCCTAGAGAAGGCCTGAAAGATGCCAGGATGCCGGAGTTCAAGGTGTGAATCTGGGGAGAAAGAGGTGCTGTGCTGTAGTTACCAACATATGCAGATCCTTAGGGGAGAGGGGTTTGAAGACAAAGGAATTAAAAGGTGTTAACCCTGCATGGTGAGCAGTGCACAAGAAGTGTACATTTGTGCTTGACTTGTTTGCAAGTGAAGTTTTACATCCTTGTTTCACTAACTAAGATTCTTATTTGAGCAGCACCAACTCCCAGCAAAGTTTAGGCAGGGCAGAGCTGTGAGTGCCTGTGATCCAGGCCTGTAATCTATGGGCGAGGAGCAGAACAGCCTTTTCTCCTAGTGACCTAGCTGTCTTGTTGACTCAGCTTTTAGAGAATTCTGTTTTTAGAAATCTTTAAGAAATGTGTGTTAAGTGGTCTATCTCAAAAGTTCAGTGTAAATTTGATTTTTATTATGTATTTGTTTGGAAAAACTCTAGCTTAGAAAATCCTTTATTGCAGTAGAACTAATGCAGGGGTAAAGCTGTTCCCTACAAAACGGTTTACAGTAGCTGTCAGCATCAAATGTTTTCTAGGCACTACATTCGCCGCCTAGCAACCGTGCTAGGGTAATCTTGCTGCAAGTCATCCGTGTGTGCAGCCCTGTCAGATAAAGGGACAGTGCTGCAGGTTTACCACCACTCATTAGTCATTAATGACAAGATATCTTTCTTACAATACAAAGTGCCCTGCTGATTCCCCAGGGTGAATGCACAAGTCCTTAAAACAACATTGCATTTTCCTGTAAAAGAAAACCTATACAGCATTCCTTACAGTGAGGTCTCCAGTCAGGAGTTATTCCCTGGAAGGCAAATTTTGTAGGAAATATTTGAACATTTTTCTTCCACTGTATTTCAGAATTTCAAACGGGAAGCACATATTCTTTGAAGCTGATATTAATTGCTCAAAGAAATCAGATCACTTTACTACATTGAAAAATCTGTTATCCTTTAAATAATTTATTTTATTCCTGTCTATTCCCTGATGCTCTCACACCCTGACCGAATACCTGCTCTCCATTTTAGAGCCCTCTATGTCTCTTGAAGGCTCTCATCTCTCCTAGACTTCCCTGTGAAGTTTCTTTGTTATTAGCCTTTGTTGCAGCTGTACTTAAAATGGATATTCTGGATAGTGTAGACCTTCCCAGAGTTAGACACTATAGGTGTTCCCATGCTAGCAGCTGGCCTACAACACTGGTTGTGTGCTAGCAAAGACAACGTGCTGTACTGGGTCTTGTAGGATACTGCCAATTGAATAACAGAACATACGGTAAATGGTGCTGCTGGAGAGAGCAGTTGCTTATGAATATGTGGCGATTCCTTTAATTCCTTTAGGCTTGTGAAGACTCATGAACTCAATGGTGAGAATATTAGCAGGAAAAATAGAGACAGGCAATCTGAAGGATGAGAAAAATGCTTAAAAAGCTAAAGGAGAACACAGAGCACTGGGAGACAGTGACAGTATCACCCAGAGATGTTACTGAGGTGCAATTTACGTCCGTGAACAGTTAAAATTGCAAACAGTTTTGCTTTATAATATAGTGTATTGTTCCCCTTGGAGCTTATTTCTTATCAGATGTCTGAACAGGGCTGTGACCAGTGTGATTATTCATATCTCATATTTGGATTTTAAGTAGTAACAGCTTGCTTCTGTCTGCTGCTGTGTCAATGTGTAGCCAGATAAGGTGCATATCTACATATATGGCTTAGATTGTATTAATAGCCAAAATTGGTTTTCACTGTTTTATTCAAATGACTGGTTGTTAGTCACGCCTGTATAGTAGTGCAGAGCACCTTCAGCTCATCGGTGTACATGCATATTTCAGAGATGCATTGAACCTGGCTATGAATCTTCGATAATATAGAGGAAAAAATTAATTCACCTGGGTGAGGGCAGAGCCACAGGTGGGCCAGGTTCTGCCTCTGGAACATGAAGGCAATAGGAAAAGCAGAACATTCTGCTGGGTTGTGACTCATTCACAGGTCAACTCCAGCTTGGGGCCCACAGCTCAGGCCCCAGCACTTCAATTACCCACTCTCTTAATCTGAATTTTAAAACAATTTTTCCCCCTTAGTTCCATCTTATTTATTCAGAAATAGTTCTGGTTTTGGTATCTGCAAACCATGAGTAAGTTATCAAATTTATCCAAAAGATAATACAGCAATAATGTGAGGTTAAACAAAATTGAAAAGCTTATTTTCAGTTTTTTCAATTATATAAATTACTTCAAAACTGTACATCACAGATAGGACAATTGCTTTCAGTGGACAAAGCTTTCTATTAATTTCTCTTTTATGCAAACCCACCAATCCTGTTCTAATTTCTAAGAGAAGCAAACCTTTAATTAGAACATTTAGTCAATATTGATAATTGTACAAACACAGATATTGCTGTGAAGATTTTAGCACCTGTATTACTGTACCCGTGTTACTCTTAATAGCTGTTATGCTAGGAGCACTCATTTTCACAATACAAATTATTATTCTGCAAAGATAGAGGAAATAAATTTTCTGAAATACCAGTCACATACATAAAAATACTCCAAACTGGTTTCAAGCACAGTCTTAGAGCTTGTGCAAAGAGTTAAGGCCTGGATGGACAAAAAGATTTAGCGTAGCTGGATACCGAAGTCCAAAACTCTGCTGATCCTCTTAATCACCTGACATCTGTAGGAACCTAAAGTTCTCAAAAATGTCCCCTGTGCATCTAAACATTTTTCAAAAGAACTCAAGCTGAACATCAATGGATCAAAGACAAGTAACTACATTTAAAAAAAAAAAAATCCAAGCTTTATCAAGCATACTCTTCCCAGAAAGGACATAATGGTGTCTCCAAGACACAAGATCAGCAACATGGGTGAATTCTGGATTGCTCTTTCCCTGCTCCTTGACTATATACGGTGTTTAGGTAGAGTCTGAGTCATAGAGAGATGAGAACAACCATGTTGATCAGCTCTGACCACTGCAGAAAGACCGCTGTCAGGAGTCTCACTGGGGAAATAGTAAGCTTTTCTTCTGAATTAGCTACAGCTAACGACAGCTTTCAAGAAAGTTTTCATGTATTGGTAATGTCTCTGTTGACCTCTGTGGAACCATGAGTG
>JAVSBS010025352.1:11532-28886 GCA_033124195.1 Coracias cyanogaster | reverse complement strand
TCTTTTTTCCTTTTCCTTTTCCTTTTCCTTTTCCTTTTCCTTTTCCTTTTCCTTTTTCTCTTTCCTTAGCCCAAACGTTTACTATAACTTTATGAGGCCCAGGTGATGGTGCCCATGCAAACAGTAGAAAGGTTTCAAAGCTTCTTTGACTGAGGAGCAGTGGTTTTTTTTACTTGCTCAGTTTTGCATCTTCCAGGTCACTGCTTGTAGCACTGCTTTGTTCAGCTAAAGATATTGTGACATTATGCTTCTTCAGATGGCATGTGCACTACTCTACAAATCCAAACTGCAAATTGAAAGCTTGGAGCTTTTGTTTAAGTAAAGGTACAGCAAAGAGGTTCCTTAGCAGCATGGAAGAGTCAAGTTTAAACACTTACCTCCCCCTGCTGTGCAGCAAAGCATCATACCCTAGTGTACACAGCAGCTTTTGAGCAATGCACCTATTTAAGCCTCTCAGGACATGAGGAGTAAAGGTGGCAGAAGACATGTTTACAGTGTCAAGCAGACAGTCACATCTTAGATTTACTTAGGTTCTGAGCCTGTGACGTGTGACAGACTTCTGGCTGAGAAACCATTGAGGCACACGCTGTCCAGCACTGGCCGGGAGCCCTGGAGCATGGGAAGAGCCAGTGTACCAGTGCCTGCCCCTGCCGGCAGAGCACTGCCCGGGGCAGGGGGGGGCCAGAGGAATGCCTGGGACTGTTGGATTTGAGATAATACCTAGTTTCAGCACAGGTTGTATGCTCTCCTAAGAGCTGTCACTTCTGTTTCACAGTGGAAGGCAGGAGGGACACAAAGTGAGGATCACAGGTTGTACGATTATATACTATTACAGCTTGCAAACCATAAAATAGATGCTGCATCATTCCCAGAGATAATTACCACTTATCTATATTTCTTTATAGCACAATTATCAAATAGTGCAATTGAGCTCCTTTGTCTTGATCCTGCTTTATTCCACTGTTTTCAGGACAGACTAAGCATATTCTTGTGCTAAATGTTTGCTTTTGCCTTCTTTAATTTCCCAGTAAATTCTGAAGTGACTTAAAGATGCAAATGAGCCTGAGCAGTTTTCATTCTTTGTGGATACATTCCCCCTTTTCTCAGTGTTTGCCTCGCCTTTCTCTTTTAATAGGCAGAGAAGAGCTTATTAAAAAAAAAAAGAAAAAGAGCTGTAATTAGGACATCAAATTACTAGATACACTTCGCAGAACCAGAGATCAAGAACTTGGCACCTCACGTCCATCTTGGCTCAGCTTTTTTTGCTTGTTGCTGAATCAGCTTAGGGCACAGTTTTAAAAATGGATCAGCAGCCCTATTATTATAAATTGAAATTTCATTAGGCTCTTCAATGGAGGGTCCCCCACAACAACCTCATCTCTTCTGGAAAATACCTTTTATGATACCTCCATTTTCTGCTGTTGATATGTTCCTTATGAACAGTTAATATGTGAGCTAAAGGAATCACATACCAATGCAGATATTGCTACAATGAGCAATGAATGAATCAAGGGCAAAGAATCAGTACAAAGAGAGGCTACAAGGAGGTAACCACACAATGTCAAATGGCGAAGGTGTAGAAACACTGCTGCAGCATTATGTTATTCAAAGTAGCTTCATAGTTTGCTGATAAGGCTGGCATCTCCTGTCTCAGGGGAAGGATCTGTGTGTACTGTGCTGCAGAGACTGGCTGCCAGAGCAAGATTTCGTTGAGAGAGCTCGCAAGCTCTAATCCTGCAGAGATCTCGGCCTGTTATTCAGGATGTGATAGACATGGAGAAGAAAATATCTAGGTCCCAGCCACATTATGTATATACCTGCAGCTGCAGCTGAGTGACTATCTGACAAATTAATTGGCCTAGAAGACCAAAATATTTAAGTACCATTGAAAATGCTAGTATGTAGAATGAATTAGAATAGCTTGTCTTTCTCTGAATGGCAAAGTCAAGGAATGCTTGCTAGGCTAGATTAGGAACTTCCTAGTCTTTGCACAAGATTATTTCATTCTTCTGAGTGAATATTAGAACTGCTGCATTGACAGAAATTGTATCAGCAGTCCCCTACCTATTTTTTGAAAATATTTATATCCAGAACTATACTTAACATTTGAAGAGTTTCGCTAGCATTGCTTTGGAGAGTTGTAGTTGCAGCCATTAGTGTGATTCATGTGATTCCTTCAGCTCACATACTAAACTGTTCGTGAGGAACACATAAATTGTTTCAGTGCAGTTAATGTGGAATGTTATCTTCCAGATAAGAGAAATTTGCCAGCTAAGACTGCATTTATTTCTTGTGTCCCGCCTGCAGTTTCTGATATCGGGGCAAACTGCACAGAGTATTTTTGTAGCAGTCCAAATTACACAGTAAAACACACACACAAAAGTGTAGACTTCCCAAAGAATAACCTTTTAGTGATATTTTCAAAGCAGACCAGAGAACATGGGTCTGGAAATGTGGCATACTTGAAAGTTAAATTACTAGGTGATATTACCAAGGTTTCTAAATGGTATCTGCTCCCTACGGTAAGAAATAGCTGTGAGGAGGGTTCATATGACTAGAGAGACATTTTTTGACTGAACACACTCTGCAACAAACGGCAAGAAAACCTTTTTGGCAAAATGATGTAATTTTTTACACTGTGCTATTTTTTGAAGTTGTCACTTTTATGCAAGCTAATGAGGCAGTAGTACCTACATAGCTATAAAATGTTCTTCTGTTTCCTACCCTTAGTGTCAGTGTTTGCAAACTGTCTGAGCTGTACTGAAAAGACACAGGCGTTGCTGCTGCTTGCCTTGTTATAGCAGGGTTTCTGCCCTATTCCTTCACTCTTCTCCAGAACACAACCCTTTACTGGACAAGTCAATTTGCAATTATGGTAAACATCTCTTCATCTTGTGTGGATATTCTGTAAAGGAAGATAAATTAAACTTTCTTCAATCTATGAAATTATAAGAATAGTTCTCTGTTCTTTTATTAATTCTCTTCAGATTTTGTTCAGGGATGGATTTTGTGCTTTTGTTAGGAAAATTCCCATTTGTATTCATTAACCTTTTTTCTATGAGATGCTCATAAAGTTTAACGTATTGGATAACATGCTGCCTCTCTAATACACCGAAACAAAACCTTCTTGAAGATGCCTGTAGCCGAACAATACTTGACCAGATGTGTCTTGTGACTATGGCTATTTTTCCAGCCTTTGAGTTAGAATGAGATGTCTTTCTCTGCTACATTCTATTTGTGTATGAAGTCTTAATAAAATACACAGTTCTTCTGGGACAGCTTACATTTTAATGCCAGATGAATTATTTATGCAGCTGCACTTACAGAAATGGAATTGCCATATGTTAATATACCGAAGAGAAATGAACACTGGCTTTTAAACTGACACACAGAGGGATGCAGAAAAACAACAAATAGTGCATTAGAAGCCTGTAAATGTTATTCTGCCTGAGATTAATATATTTTTGTACCTTCTGTTAAAACAGTTCTGCTGTTATGTGATTCATTTTAGTTCTTGAAGCAGAAACACAGAATTTACTATAAAATATAAGTTCATTAAATGTTTTAGTTTGCCTGGCTGAAAGACTAATACAATTAATCAACTATGTATCTATAAAGATGCTTTTCCTTTAAGTGTGACTAGAGGCAAAATCATGAGAAGGATATTTAGAATAAAATGTTCCATGATGTGTGTAGAAATAAAAGTAAATGCATACATAAGCCTTTGAAGCAGACAGAGAACTGGTTATGGCATAATACAATCATATAATATCACTAAAGTTGGAGTCCTGAAAAACACGGGCATGGCGTAGGCAAGTATTAATACAGATTGTGTTTAGCTACAGATATGGACAGAATCTGCAGTGTCCTTATTGCAGTAAGGGCACAGTCCTTGTTTGGATTTACTGTTATAGGTTTTCATATCTGAAAGTCCTATTTTGTAAGTGGTTCCATTTGTAATTCAGAAAGGTTAAGGTGGGGGATAAGTTATGGAATATAAATAGAAGATCTGTGTATATGACTTGACAAAAGACGTTCTGAAGTACCATTTCAAATGGCTGTAATAATCTTTACTATCAATGAGTCTTTTATAAAGAGAACTTCACTGGAAGATGAACCTATATAAACACAGAGTGTGCCATTAACTTCAGAAACTGGGGTCAGGGCATGGACACTTGTCCCAGTCTGCCCCAGTGTGACCTTGCACAGAGTCACTGAAGTATTTCGTTACCTCAAAGAGATGTAGGTGCCTAACTGCCAGTAAGTCCCATGGGGACTTAGTTTCTGTGCCTTAGTCTGAAAAATGAAACCAATAGTTTATCTTCACAGCATGAAAGACTGTGTATTATGTGGCCCATGCAAATATAGATGATGACTGGGTTTTTTGCATAATACAGCTTAGCACTAGATTCCCAGCTGCCACCTCCCATGACAGAGTTTGCCTCTACTTTGTGCTGAGCGGTAGAGGTGTCCAGGCGTCTCTGTGGGAAGTTTTAGCTCTCTGCTGCTACAGGAACTTGAAATAACTGTACTGTTTCCAGCTACCTCTGCATTTCGGTGGTGTTTGGAGTGGTGACACATCCAGGAATAAAAAGGTTTGAGAGTAGAATCTATCATACAGAGGACTAAGTGCAGTGGAGCTCCCTTCAGGATCTACCAGTACCATGATCTGGGAACTCTAAGAGTTACACTGCTTATCAGAGGTGTGATACATCTGATGGTTTTGTAAATCTATTTTCAAAACAAAGTCATGTCTGCAACAGTCACAAGCTCTTGGTCATAACCACTAGGTGAAATTAAGCTCAGGATATATGAGCCCTCATTATGACCCTTCACGTATGCTGGGCAACTAGGAATTTGTTGCTGTCCTTATCTATGGCTTAAATTCTTTTTTGGCTTCCTTTCCAGCCCTTCACTTCAACTACTGCCCATCCTTGCTTGGAGGTGCCATTTGCTTGGATCCATTTTCAGAAGACAAACATGGGAAAAAGATGAGAATGTGAAAGGCGTACGGGTAGCAGAAGACTCAAACTGCAGTGCAAAGGACAGTTAAGCCAGGTAAAGGATTTGCCCTGCAGGCAATTTTGTTACTCACTTAGCATGACGGGCTCTAGAAGGGAATCTTGCCTCCATTTTTTGTTATTTTACTGCATTGAACAGTTCATTTTTGTGCATGTCACCAGAAGACTATCTGGATTTGTATGTACTGCATAGGTGGTTTAGGAATGTATTTGGGTTTATATCAAAATGAGTTAGACTCTGTTTGGATGTAAAGAAACAGCTACGCCAATTCCATGCTGATTGTTGTCGCTCTTACAACATTTAGCACATCTTTAAAACCCCAATAACAAGGGCAAAGCAAATTGTTGGATGTCCTGTTTTTCAAAGAATGACGGAAAACAAGACAGGAATTCTGTCTGTGCACACAGATTAATAAAAAAGTTAAATGAATTATTACTTTTAAAATTCCATCATTTTGCATTTTAAAAACTCATGAGTTTTGAACTCTTGGGGTCAGTCAGCAATTCTGGGTCTCCTTCTATAACCTGGCTGAGGTGACTGTAACAGCATGGGCTTTGCTTTGACTTTAATGGGAGAAGTCTGCAATTTCCGTGTTAAAGGTTCTGCATTGATTCCTGCTGACCTCCCTCTAGGCAAGCAAGGTTCATTATATATGGAAATGATTCACAGTATTTCTGCTTTATTGAGTGTTCTAGGTCTTAAAGTTCTACCTAAATAGGTTGCAGCAGCACAATCTGGGGGGATACTTTTAATCACTTGTAGACACAGATTACCATAACACTTTTCCTTTTTCTTTTTTTTTTTTGATAATGTGCTAAACTTAGTTTTAGTTAATTGGCAACTTGGCTTTTTAAGAAGAGTTTAAGAAAATTTTAATCATACTATCATTTTCTAATGAATTGTTAATCTCTCTAGCCTACACGGAGGAGATAATTACTCAAGGATCTACAAACTGATTTTTCTGGGAAACGGGGCTGTAATTCCATTATATTCTTTGCCATAGAAAGTGTTTAAATGCAAATATCTCCTTATGTTTGTATGCCATGTGCTGGCTTGTCCAGACTTTGAGTTTGCTAAATTAAGCAGATAAGCTAATGACTGATATATGTGACAAAACATGGAGAGGTTCAGAAGCAGTAGCTTATATCATGAGAAGTATGTGTGTGTTTTGTGTTTGGAGTAAGAATGAGACTGATGCCATGGCTGCCTGATGTATGAGAGTGAATTATAACTATGTGGGAAGGAAGTCGGACTTTTCCACAGTTAAAGATTAGACTTGCCAAATGCATAAATAATTCTTTGTATGCATATTACTAAAGAATAGATATTTTCTAATGCTTCTATTAGACATGTCGCATGCCAGCTAGGTTTCTGTTTACAGACTCCATAAAACAAATAACATTCTAGCAGAGACTTCAAACATAGATGTACTAACTCAAGACGCAGATTCAGGCAATAGTGTACAACACTCACTACAGGATTACTGCACACACTCGTATGAACGAAATGACTTGCTGATATGATCCTATAGAACCCAACTCTCTTGATTTTTGAAGTTACTAAGCTCTCTTAGCTCCCCAGGCAGCCACTGAGATCTCCAGGTGCTCTAGAAATCCACCCCACTGCAATACAGGGAGTCCAGTAGAGGCTATGAAGATGAGAATAGGGGACTGGAGCATCTCTCTCATGAGGAAAGGCTGAGAGCCCTGGGGCTGTTTAGCCTGGAGAAGAGAAGGCTGAGAGAGGATCTTATCAGTGCTTATCAATATCTAAAGGGCTGGGGGCAAGAGGATGTGGCCAGACTCTTTTCAGTGGTGCCCAGTGATAGGACAAGGGGCAACAGGCACAAACTACAACGCAGGAAGTTCCACCTAAATATAAGGAAGAACTTCTTTACTTTGAGGGTGACAGAGGAGTGGACGAGGCTGACCAGAGAGGTTGTGGAGTCTCTTTCTCTGGAGAGATTCAAAACCTGCCCAGACATGGTCCTGTGCACCCTGCTCTGAGGGACCCTGCTTTAGCGGGGGGGTTGGATGAGATGATCTCGAGAGATCCCTTCCAACCCCTGCTGTTCTGTGATAACTCTAAACCACAACACATCCCTGTTCTGCATGACATCAGATACAGATTCCAGTCACTTGACCTCAATTAGAAGGATAAGCATAAAATTATCCCAGCCATTGCCACTTTTTTTCCTCTTGAAAAAAAGTTATTTTTCTTCTCTGTTTCTAACACAGAGCATAAAAATATAATACTGAATCTTCTCACATGCTACTAGAGACACTGAGAGTGATTACATTTGTGGAGAGTAGTTGGCTCCAGAGGAAATGTGTGCCTTGAGTTCTGCAACATGACAGGCCTGAACGTTTGAAGAATTAGGAACACAAATGCTAAACATAAACAGGAAGGAAATTTAAAATTAAGATCAGTATTTTGTGGAGGGGAGGGAAATAAAACTTAGTATTTTATTTTCACCACAGTTGTTCAAACAAAATGGAAACACAAAGAAGCTGTGAAATTTGTATATTTGTAAAATGTGCAGTAGGATTCAAAATGAACAGTGTCAGATTACTATCATGGAGTATGAACTCGTGTGCTGCTGTGCCTAACAGATATGGTCGACTGCTGACATCAAAAGAAGATACACAGTAAAAACGTAGCACTTATGTGCTGGATGAAAAATGATTAATTTACGACTCTGCAGCTTTGAACTTCCTGACTCTCTTTGAACTGTCAGTTTTCAAAATGCTTTCCAGAGAGCTGCTTTTATTTAGGCTGTCCTCTCTGCGCTGAACACAGAGTGTAGAAGCGCTTTGACTTTTCTCTGAAACATGCCTCTGACGGGAGGTGTGGGGAAAAAAGAGAAGTAGAACTGTTCTAAAGGGTCTGTACCAACTAGGGAAATGCCAAAAGGCCACTTCAGACAGTCCTGCAACTTTTTCATCCTGACAAGCTCAAGAAGAAAAGACAATTCAGGAACCTTAAATTCAAACTTTTCTGTCTATCCTTCTCTTCCTGTGAATAATTCTTTCTTTTCACTGGTACCCACTAGTCTGCAGCTGCCTGCACAGCCAGTCCAAATTAAGTGTATATTTCTCAGGCACCTTTATTAAGCACCTTCTTAAGCCAGTTTGTAGTATATAAATGCTTTGGAGTAGGGACTGTATTTACAGCATAACTTATACAATGCTTAGCACACTGATCTATTCTATGTCATTTCACATTAACTTCCTACACACACTATACCTAATACTTGAGATATTTAATTTAAGTCCCTAATAAACCCAAGTCTATTATTTTCACTTAAATAGCTAAAATTACTTACTGAAATTGAAACTTCTAGGACATTTTACTTAAAACCTAAATATAATTTCTATAAAAATTTATATTATAGAAACAAAATTTCTGTAAAACATACATGTGTAGCTTACAAACCCTTCATCTGTGACTGCCATTACCACTTTATATTACTTTTAGGGGAAACCTGGGACCATCTAAATTTGGACTAATACTCTGTTTGGCTTCAGATACATACCCAATTAATTTCACTAGCAGTAGCTCCCCTGAGTAGTTGTGCTGAATTTCATAGCTAGTGTGCACAATCAAGGACATTCATATTCTTTAAATGTTATTTATGTTGTACGTTGCAAAGAATTAGATGTTATTTTTTGGAAAAAGTTGGTGCTTATCTTTTTTTCATCTACAATTTGTCTGGAAATTTCACAGAAACTGTGCTGGTACCTTTTGAGGATGGCATGGCAGCCATAACCATTCATCTCTGTATTTTGGCACTAATCAGTCTAACTGGTATCACTTTTTATCCCAAGGTTGTGCAGAAGCTGGTTGTATAGCTTCATAAATCCAAGTTATAATTGCATTTAAATAGACTATGTATTTTAAGGAAGTACCAATTACCTATGTTGGTAACTACATAGAGTAGCAGATATAACTAGGTTAAAAATCGTAGTTGTCTTATGATGTTTCCAGAAACCTTGAGGTGTCTATTCTGTGTTAGATCAACGGTGTGCAGTGAGCCAGACGATCTCATGCCCCTGTCACTGTGGTTCAATGTCTAATTCTTGCAAGAAACTGCTCAAATAGGCATTCAGTTAATGTCAAAGACATTGATAATAGCGTAAGGATTTTCATACTCAGGGCACCCTTTTGAAGAAGGGCCTAAAATATTGCCACTGGCAAAAAGGAAGATACGCTGACAACTCCTAAGGAAGGATTAGCATTCCCTTTCCTGTATCTGTGAGTCAGCTTTAGCTGGCTTGCCCTTTTATTCTTCAGTATTTGTTTTTGCATTTTCATTGATGTTGAGTCCTCAGTGGGCAGAGACAGCAATTAAATTTTTCCCAAGGCTCTGCAGTGGGATATGGCAGTTGAAGGATGATAATTCAGCGAATGGCTGCACAATTCAGCCAGACAAGGGGCTATGCGGAGGTACTGTGGCAGCACTGTGTGATATGCCAGAATATCAGCCCTCCACAATGAACTGGTTTTTCAGTTCTTCATTGGATATGCAGATATCCTGGTGGTTTTGATGGCTGTCAGATCTTATTTCCTATTCACAGAAAAATTAAATATGCTGAAACGATTAAGCTCACTAAGGTGCTGTAAGCTGCAAGAGTTTCAAATGACTAGGCTGACAATCAATGGAAGGGACTGTTCAAGGAGAGGCATTTTCATCCTTTATGTGTTGTAATAAATTGTCAAGGTTGGAATCTTTTCTCATTTGTTTTTTTTTAAGTCAGATGTTAAGAAAAATGAGTACTTGCTAGCACAGGCTGTGAAAGCTAACCATTTTAAAAAGTGAAAACCAAACCTCTTCATTGTTAAATTCAACAGACAGACAGTGACTCTGCTTATTAGCCAGGATGATGACATAGATTTTTCACTGCAGGCTGCTGACAAGCAATCCTGCTGACTCTCCCGGTCGGGTTATACTTGCTTTGCGGGATGCTAGCAGCAATCATTGCTCATCACACTGCTGCCTTCCTTTTTGGCCAATATGACATTTGGAATCTCACCACTATTTCTAGCAATGGTTAAAGGTCCTGTGTCACATGGAGTTGGTTTCTAGTGCCCTCTGCTCTGCAGGAGCTTTCCACAGGCAGCATGGGGCCAGGGTACCAGCCTAAGGAAAGCTTTGTGAGGGGAAATCTTGATGGGTTTGTGTTTAGTAATGGAATTGGAATAACATGACAGCATTTTGTGCAGATGGGCAAGAACAGGGCATTTCAATTCCTGTTTCTTCAGTGCAAAGGTAATGGTTGAAAAATGGAATGTGTGTCTGAAAGGAAATAGCCGGGATAAAGCTGGGTAGTGTTCACTGTTTTCAAGTGGAAAATGGGGGCTAACAATGTCAGGTCATCTCTCTGTAGGTCAAGAAGGCACTTCTCTCATTCTTTCTTTTCACTCCTGCTCTCCTTTGCCCAAACCCTTCTGAGAGGCCAGCCTTCCTGCTTTCATCTCTAATACCCCTCTAGTAACCTATTTATGAGAAGAATTCTTTTTATTCTCATTTTCCTGCCACATAAACATCTGCAATTGCCACCTTCTAATAATTTTGAGGTACTAGGGCATTCTGTGTATGAAAGGCAAGAAATATTTTCTTGAAAACCACTGGCTGAGCTATATGATCAAGACATTCCTACTGTTACAGTGCTACGGCCCTACTTTAGCTACCGCCTTCCACTGCCCAGGTGTAAGTAGTCACCCAGACCCTTGCAATGTCAAGTGTTTAATCTTGCAGAACAAAATTAAAAATAATGTCATAAAAAGCTTGAGAATGGAGAGAAATGTATTAGCAATAACAGCCTCCTGTCTAAGCCAAGCAAGGGGAAATGGGCGTCCTTCACTTGTGGCACTGTGCACACAGTGACATTTTCAGAACGATTATTGAGAGCACAAGGTGTGAGGAGTTGCCATGCAGCTACTTTCAGAGTTATACAGACAGTTTCGTTTGAAAAGGTACAGAGGACAATGCTGCAGGACTGGCTTCAAGTTGAAATAAAATTAGCAATGCAAATGAATGCCTTCTAGCCAGGGATCTCAGGAGCTACAGTGTCCTGTTACTCTGAAGGATACAGCTCCTTCACGTAGGAGGATATTGAAGGCAACTAAATTATAATCAGAAAAGCAGCACTGCACTACAGTTGGTATTAGTTCCCATACTTATCAATAATGTCAGCGAAGAATGTATAGAATAAATAGATGAACGAGACTAAGTTATACTCCTGAGGCTGGTCTTACTGGAGACAGTTGAGACAGTCCTTGTGCAAATGCAAGGCCTGTAATACTTGTGTGCTTGTTCAGTGTGCGGATAGCCCCTAGCACTGTCACTATATATTCACCTTTCTTGTGATAACCTTATCTCTATTAGTCCAGTAAAATGAACTCTGCCTCTGTTCACTTGTGTAAGTGATAGAAATCAAGCCATCTGTCACAACAGTTGAAAAACATTGCTTATAAACACACACAAATGGGAAGCATCTAAGAGGTAACAGACCTGCAGAAAAGGCAGATGGGTCTATAGTCTGTCACTGGCTGAGTGAACAGACAATAAGAAATGATTAGAAAGACAAATTTCATTCTAAAGCATACAAAAGAGTATCATAAATCAAACAGAGGAGATGGTTCCTTTACTCAATAACAGACATACAAGCAGAGTCATTCAGATCATAAGGCATCTTGGAAGGTCTCTAGTCCAACCCACCTCTGAAAGCAGGGCTTATTTCCAGATTAAAGCAGATTGCTCAAGGCTTTGTCCAGTTGAGTTTTGAATATCTTCCAGGCTGGAGATTGCACAGCCTCAGTTAGCAATATGTTCCAGTGTTTCACCCTCACTGTGAAGAATTGTTTTGAATGATTTAACAGAAATTTTCCTTGCTGCAACTTGCGGCTGTTGATTCTTGTCCATCAGGGTTTTTTTGGCCACTCTGACAGTTGCATGAAGTGTTTTGCCTCAGTAGCATGTCAGAGCTCCATATCTAGCTCTGTGCCAGTGGCCTATCTCCAGTTAGTATGTCCACTGCAAACCCTGAAATTTTGATTAATCTTGCTTACTATGATCCTTTAGAAGAATGCAGAACAGCAAGGAATAATGGACTCAATAGGTTTCCAGAAGTCTGCTAATTCATTTCCAAGAGTAGGTGTTGCAGTTATTATTTTGACAGATGTTTCCTTGTTTTATCATAGACTAGTCATTTGATTGCTGATTTTTAAAGATTCTCAAGTCAATAGAGTGCTGACAACCTCAAGGGAGGAAGGGAGAATCATGCTTTCTTTTCCTCAGTACAGGAAACAAGTCAAGGCTGAAATATTACCAGTTCAATATGGTACATATTCTGTCTGTAAATATTGCTGCTTATTACTCTGGCTTCTTCCCATGCTTGTGTAAAAGGCCCCAGCAGCCACATGTATACAAACACTAATGTTGTCAATAACTTTGTGTTTTCTACTAAGCATTTAACTGATTTGGCTCCCTGTTTAGAAGTGAAATATACAATTATGTGCATAATTTGCAGGTCTGAACAAGAGTTCAAACACCATCAACTGTTTCTAGACTTTATCGTAAAGGCAAAAGGAGAAAATGGGTTAAGATTATGTTCCAAATCAAGTCTTGTTTAATTTAATATCAATTTATTCTGTACAAAGATGTAATAACAAGGTTATTCTGTCCCACTAAATAGCATATCAAAAGCTGCACACATTGCTTTTTAAATAGTCTGAGGTTTACCAATTTTCTCAGCTTAGAGAAAGATGTCATGAATGAGAAGAATAATGATAAACAGTCATAGTGTTATGAAGGCTGCAGTAGCTTTAAGTGCCATGAAACAGATGTTATACTTCTGTTTGCACTTGACAAGTGCTTCAGCTGATCTTATTACAGCACAATCTTTTGTTTTGTAATTATGACTATATTATGTATTTAGGGCTTTAATTTTGTATAGGATTATTGGAACTGATCAAATTGTTTCTGCAAAGACATTGAGCAAAAACATTGGGTTTTTAATTAAAAAGGCAGGTTTTGCTTAGATTAAAAAAAAAAGATTTTTAAAAACAGATAATGCATGTCAGGAAATTGTTTCTGAACACGAACAAGTCTTTGTTTTAGGGAGAAAGAGCATATGGCTGTCACCAGCTCATACACATTTACCAATAAATAGTACCAGTGCTTATGATTTGCTAGTTTTCTGGTGGCTTCCAAAGGTTCAGACGTGACTCCTGGGTGCTGTGCAGACAAACTCATGGCTGCCCCCAACTTCTTGAAGGCAGGAGACAGCAGAGAATGACCAGGAAAGAAAGATCAACATAGTAGGCAGTGATCTGAAAGCAACAGCAGCAAGTATATAGATCGATTGGCTGTTTTAAAGACACACTGTAGAATTTTAAGTAAATGTTTAATGATATTCCATTGTAGAATTTTGTTTGAATTATTCCTGTTCATGATGAACAAAAGAAAGGAGAACACCAGGCTGCAGAGGTGAACAGCAAAGCTTGCTGACCAGCTGAATAGGAACAATCAGCAAATCAGAGGTAGGAGCATGTAATTTGAGAATATGAGTTGAAAATAGGGGAGGGTAGATTGGGAAGGGTTTTGGAGAATGAGGATCCAGTGCAGGTAGGAGAACCAAAAAAAGGATCTTTGAAGCAGTTTTTGACTGAACAAATTAAAAGTTACAAGAGTAAAAAGTATTGTTGAAGGAAGTCAGTAGTATGGAGAGGCTAAAGCAGCAGTTTTAATTATACCCCTAATGTATTAAGGGAAAAAGAGAAGTAAGGAAGAACTCAGTAAATAAACTGAGTAAAAAGAAAGTAGGAAGACCTGGGAGGGTTTTATAGTTCAATGTTACAGGTTTAACTCCAGAAGCTGAATAAATAGTCCGATGAACTGCACATTGCTATGGGTCAGAGAAACTGTGGCAGCTCCTATGGCAACAAAATAACTGCTAGAAGCAATTTAAAATGAAATTGATTGCACAGAAAAAAATCAATGTGCACAAGTCTGTCCAGAGAAGGGGTGAGCTGTTAGAGGGAAAAATCTACACATTCCTCTAGACCTCATTAATCAGTTTCATTCTTTTATCAATACACATAAAATATTACGCAGTCTCCTCTGGGGCGGTAACAGTGGTTGCTGAAGAAAAAAAAAGGCAGCATCTGGGCTTGCATGTCCAAGCAATAGTGGTGTTATACAGCGAGTGTTGAGGAAAACTTGTTTACCAGCATTTCATCTCCCTTTCCACTACCTTTTTTCCCCCAGGAGGTAAGTCAATTTAAGGTTGACCTTTCCTCTCAGTGGCTAGTGCCAGCCAGTCCAGGGGCAGGAGCACCTTGATAGCTTTCTGCTGAGTAATTACCAGCAATCTGATTGATTTAGCATGTATCCAAATTAGTTACTTTTAACAAAAAATAAGAATGACCAATATGAAAGCATTCACTGCCAACAACTCTAATATCCCTTTTAAAGCCAGAAGAATTTCCTCTGGATTTGCTGTTCATTAATGCCTTACTTCTTTTGCTGAGCTAACTGGATTCCATCTGTCATGATCAAAGCTCTCTGGTGTAAAAGAGAATGAAAAATGAATATAGAAAAGCAAGTAAACTCTTTCTTTCCACAAAACTACTCTCTATGTATCTCTTTTGTTTAATGCATCCTTCAGAAATGCTTATATGCTTTTTTCATTCCCCTATGCAGACTTTTTATAGTGAAGGTGTTTTCTGTCCTTGTTAACAGAACAGCAAAAGTTATAGGAAAAAAAAAAGAGGAAAGTCTGCAGGTGGAACTGATTTGCCCTAGGAAAAGCAGCTGCTTTGCAATGTTGTACACCAGCATCCAAAAGGCAGAGATTTATAGAAGTATGAAATTACAAGGTGGAAAGTCTTGGCTAGAAAAATACACTACATTTCAGAGTATCTGGGTGTTGTTTCTGGTCTGAGTCTTCTGAGAATTTAGGATTTCTCTGGACACTTCTTCTACACCAAAGTGTGGTAATTAGAGATTGAATGCTGCATTATCTTAATTAATCCTTTTTACAACATTCCACAGAAGCAAAGCATTATCAAGAAGATACTAGGCTAGATTAACTAGATTAGACAGTATTTAAAGCTACTTGAAAAACTGTTGCTTAGCACAAGTACTCTGCAAGTACAAAAATTTTAATTAACACTAGCTAAATTAACACCTCTATTTTTACAGCAGCATCTATGTAACAGTTAAGCAAAAATAAAAGTGGCAGGACAGGTAATCTCCATGTTTATTTGATGAAGAAAACGCTATGACTCTTGTAAAGTGTCTGTTTTTCCAAAGGTGAACAAGACATACAGAATTTCCTCATAATGCAAACCTTCACACCATGTGTGTGTGAGCCAGACAGTTTTCTTCACCACTTGTTAGTAATAAGCTTTTCAATTCAGCTAAAGTGTAAACCATACTGTGGCTTTAGCAAAGCCAGTGGAATGATGCCAAGGATGAATCTGGCGTCACTTAAAGAGCCCTCAAAGAACAACGTGTCTGGATCTGTTAAGGTGAACAGTTGTGAATGAATCTTAATCAATCGATGGCTGAGTCTTTATGAACATAAGCTATGGTAGGTATGAGTAAATAGGAGGAGATAGGACAGGAGATAAAAGAAGTACCATTATTTATTGGTGCGCAAGGAGCTGATGCTTAGGCATTGCTCCGCTCTGAACTGCACAGGGAGTCTGAGTTTTAGCAGTACAGGGATGGCCAGTCATGGCCTAACATGCAGTTAGGACAAATAGTTAAGTATGCTGGGGAGAGAGAAGAGAGGTGATTTGGAGAGTAGTAGATTTCCTCAGGAATTAAAAAGTAAGAGACAATGAAGTTTGCTTCTGGTATCTAAGCCACAACCTTTGAAAGCATTCAATTCAACTGAAAAATGCAGGACTGTTTTAGCAGGAGGAAAAAACAGTTGCTCATAGCATATTGGTGCTAGAACACTGTAATCCTTCCTCGGGGCCTGACGTAAAGGTGAAAGTAGGTCACTTCTCTTCATTTGGATTGGTACTAGTTTGCGTGTTATCCAATCAAATTGTTATCTTATTAAATATTTCCAGAAAGTATGACCAAAATGGGGCTTGTTCTCAAATAACTGTCAGAAAAATGACTTTTGATGCATCCATGAGATGTTTTAACTTGACTCTCTTATAGGTGTGGCAAACGGCAAGGAAACCCAGTTCTTTTTTGTTGAGGCATAGCTCTTGGCTAACACTTCGGCAGAACAGGTTTTCTGATTCTGTCCCTAACAGTCTGTATGTGACCATCCATGGGTTTAGTTTAAATCAAGTTATCCATCAGTGTTTCCTTTTCCTGGAGTTACCATGAGGTGTTAATGAACCAGTGTGTTTATTTATGTAGCAATTGGAAATGGGCCAAGTCCTCTATTTAAAATATACTAGTATGTTTATTTTCAAACTTTCAGATGAAAAGTACAAAGTATAGATTCACTGGTTTTGTCTTGTCAATTCACCAAGGTAACAGAAGCCTGATATGTAAAAGGTGTATTCCTACTGCCTTATCAGTAATTTCAATAAACGTATGCCTGATGTTCCTTCTGTATGTTAAGAATGTCTTGAAACTGAAACACTGAATTCAAAGGCATCACAAGGAGATACTATTTTATGACAACATAATGTAAGATGTGAATAATCTAAATTATTCTGAGCTCCAAAATGCTCATATTCCTTAATCACCAACAGATCTGAATAAAGGCATTATATTGATCAGTGCTTTGCTGTTATAATCCTGCCTGCAGGAATTAAGACGCAGAGTGATTAGAGAAAAAATATCCAAATAGTCATGAAGATAGTAGTTCAGTCTCCAGTGGAGTGGATTTGTATTTGTAAAATATTCTCCTCTAGAATGCTAGATTTTATTTGTTTTTCAGCCAGTTAAATTTCAGTTTTGTTACACTACTTGGTGCACGAAGAGAACTGGATTGGACTTGGAATCCAATATTTATTGAGCTCTGTTGTTCTAATGTGCTTTTTGGTTGTAATTCCATCTACCCTATACAGATATAGTAGGTCAAACTATATTGGCTCTACCAATATAGATATTGTGTTACATAGGGCTTCATGCACTCAGTCAGTGCAGAGGTTTTTAATTAAAACACTCTGTAATGATTCACTAGCCTCTGGAAGTTTGTACATAATCAAGGATAAACTAGTAAAATAAAATGTAAATGTCAAGTATAGTTCTATAGTTCTGCTAGGTTTTTTGTCAAGAATGTCTTTTACTTCCATCTTTTAGATGATACAGATTAGCTATTTTCCCCTTTCCTCTCTTTTCTGTATAATAT
>JAVSBS010025351.1:104433-137915 GCA_033124195.1 Coracias cyanogaster | reverse complement strand
AGTATTGCAAGAGCACAAAGCTCTGTGTTGGTTACCCAGGCTTCTGAATTTTGAGTTGTGATTTGTACAAACAAATAAGAAGTGCCTGCTCTTGGATCCTTTAGAAAAAAAATGGTGCCCAACCATTGTCTTTGATAAGAAGAAACAATTGCAAAGCAAGATCTTAGAGTAGAGTGACATGTAAAAAAGGATATAATGACACAAACAGTCTTTAGGATATGATAAAAGATATGTTGCATAAGCTAGAAGAAAATATCCTCAAGGCATGCTTGACATTTTTTATTTTAGAAAATGATATTTGCAAATAAGGGCAAAATAGATGTTTATTCCCTAAACTGTGTTCTGGTGTTTTGTTTGCTCTGTTTCTTATGCAAAACAATGTGTAAATTGTCTTATGAAATTGATGGAAAGACACACTAGCCACTCCAATAGAGAGAAATGAAATGCGGAAATATAAAATTACAGCAAATAATTTAGTAAAGATTTTTAGTGGAGGCACACTTACATTTTATATTCTGTAACTGAAAAATAAACTCAGTGTAAACAGTAGGCCAGGGGTAAATCCTATCCATAGTCTGTAGGTCCAATGTATGTAATTTCTAAATTCTAATGAGTATCAAGTGCCACAGACAGATTTCTGAAAGTTCTTTCTACGTAATACTTTTAAATTCTGTTACAGAATCACAGAATTGCCTAGATTGGGAAAGACCTTTAAGATCATTGAGTCCAATCATTAACCTAACACTGACAAGTCCTCAACTAAACCATATGCCTAAGCACTATGTCTACAGGACTCTTAAATACCTCCAGGGATGGGGACTCTATAGCGAATCACATCCTCTCTGTAATGTAGTGAAAATAACTGAAGCTTAGAGATGTACTTTGTATGTACAGAGACATGTTGAGATGATAGGTGCTTTTGAGGCAAGATATGAAAAGTGCCTACCTGTTTGCTGGCACCAGTTTTCACATAAAGGTTATCTGTGTTGAGGTTGCTATTATGATTAAAAACAGCAACAGAGGGATAAGACCTCAGCCTCAACAGAAGGAACAAGCCTGCCAGCACTTAAGGAAATTAGATATTTTTACATTTTCAGATCCTGATGATCTTGATCCCAGACCACTGAAACTTAGCTGATGAAATCTGATGTTTGTTGATAGTTTGCTGAACACCTTTGTGGAGAATGTAAAGTGAAAAACTAGAAAGGGTAAGCAGCAAACTCATCCTCAGTGAAGTGAACAAAGGTAGCCAAGGGACTATAAATCCATCAGTATGTTTTCAGAACCCCAGAATAATACTGAAATGAGTAGGAAATCTCTTACAAGCACCTAGGAAAAGTCTGAAGAGTACTTATTACCAGAGGATACCATGCTCCTCTTTTGCAAATCTTTTTCACATTTTTCTCAGATGACACCATGTGCTGGGAGGGTTTAACACTGACAGTGGTCTGGAAACAACAAATCCAGCAGGGACAGCTGCAAGGTGCTTTCAGCAAAAATAAAAAACTAATCTACCAAATAGTGCTTAACACAAAAATGTCAGGAAAAGAATCCCATAGAAGAGTATCTAGAACTTTGCTAGCTGTAGCATCTTATCTTTTACACATCATGCTGTGATGAAACATTCAAATACTATCTTGGGAATTATAAATTGAGGTATGGTTTATAAGACATATGAGCAATGCTTTCATCTTTCACAGGTAAAGCTTTGAGCTTTCCACTTCAAGAGGAGTGCAGACCAGTTGGAGGGACTCCAGGGGAAAGCAGTAAAAATGATCAGACATTTAGAAAGCCTATCCTACAAGGAAAGAATAGGTGATCTGAAGTCATTTATCTAAAATACCAAAGACTTAGAGGGGCGGTTATGAGCTATTGATAACTATCTTCTTGCCTTGCAGCACATCTCTGAATGGTGAGTTTGCTCTGTGTGCCCCTAGGGAGGGTGTGGAACAAAATGTAATGGATGAATTATGGTAAAACTTGGACTGGATTTAGGACTAGTGAGGACTGTGATGTGATAGATTACCAGGCGAGTCACCAGGCCTGTAGCATGGGAAGTATCTGAGCGTGTACCAGACATCCATTTATTAGCCATGATGCAATTGTACTTGGGTTCTGCCTTAGGTTGAGAAGAAAAAGTGATCGATTGAGTTTCTTTCATTCCCAATATTCAGTAATCATAACAACATTTTCTCATTTCACTGCAGTATGAAGACAAACAGTAGGCACAGAGCTATTTAAATCCTGGACCAGCAGCAATAGAAATAAAGAGTGTGTCTTCCCAACAAAAATCCACAATTCCTTTGCTTGTCCTCAACAATAATTTAGTATTTTTTATATTCCCCCCCTTTTTTTTGTTTTCCTTTAGTTGTGGCTAGGAGGGATAAAACGTGCTTAGAAAAGAAACTTCTCCACACGTGAAAATATTAATGAATACTTGAACAGATAAACTGCACCCTCAGTCTGCATTTGTTTATTCACACACAGCTAGCATTTTTCTGGCTTTTCAACTTTTCTGTGGCTTAAGCCAGGATCGTGCTGCTTAAGAACAATTTGGTCAGATGAGTGGCTGGTTCTTCACCAAAGGCTGTTGTCACAGCAGGTGTCAGTATTTGGAGTCTGATCAAGACTCCTTTGCTTTGGACTGCACTAAGACTTTTAATGCTCTGTCTTGGCTTCCTATAAAACACTTTTTCCCAGCTCTAGGCAGAGCTGCGTTTCTTTACACCTAAAATTGGTCTTGTAGACTCTGGGTTCTGCATTTGTGGGTCTAACCAGGATGAGTCTTTTCATTCAAATAGCTGCTTAAAATTTCCAAGGGGTGTCCTAGAAGTGGTCTGGGAATAAATCAACACATTAGTACTTTCATTCTTTCCCGCAGTGTCTCACTTTTCTTTAGGAATGCTGTGTGCATTGTTTCCAGAGACTGAGACCTACAACCTACCTCTAGCATTGCAGGGAAATTCAGGGATTATTAATTGAAATAGCTGACGATAAGGCCATGTTAATACTCCTCCTAGACAGAACCCCCTCAAGGGACTAATAGCAGGGTCCTGTGTTATACTATATCTCATGAAGAGCTCTGATGAAAAATACCAGGGAAGCTCTTACTTAGAGAAAATTTGTGGTGTAACTCAGGCTGAAACAATTACATTTCACTGTTATAGTCTGAGTCTCAATACAACTGAACACAAGCTCCTAGAAAAGCTTTTATGGTGTAGAACTAGTCTGAAAAAAATCTGTATTTCTGAATTCAGATTTCACATATGGGTTTGTATTATCTTTCTAGTCATGTATACTTGAGTACAATTCCCTTAGCAAATATTTAGCATAATTTCTGAGAAGTCAAAGAATCACAGAATGTTTGGGGTTGGAAGGGATCCTTTAAAGGTCATCTAGTACAAACCCCCTACACTGCGCAAGGACTTCTTCAACTAGATCAGGTTGCTCAGAACCCTGTCCAACCTGACCTTGAATGTTTCCAGGGATGGGGCATCTACCACCTCTCTGGGTAACCTGTACCAGTGTTTCAACAACCTAATCTTAAAAACTTCTTCCTTATATCTAGTCTGAATCTACCATCCTTTAGTTTAAAACCATTACACCTTGTCCTATCACTATAGACCCTACTAAAAAGTCTGTCCTCATCTTTGTTATGAAGTCACAAGTGTCTGATTTTATTTATTTTATTCTGTGAGAGTACAAGGTGCTTCTCACTGGCAAATGAAACATTTCTGTTTGACTTTGTGTCTTGGAGTATTGCAAGAAAGCATCATCAGTAAACTGAACTAAAGGACCAAAGTACTGTTTCAGGTTGGCAAAATTTTTTTAAAAGGAAGTAACTGAATGGATGACAGATTATTTATGGGTTGATTGCAAATAGATAATAGGCTACAAGATGAACTTTGATTTAATTTTATATTTTCAGGCTTCAACATAATTGTCAGAGAGCTTTTCACAGAAGTATTTCTGTTCAGCTTTGCAACAGGGGTAAGAAGATAAATGCTGAATTCCCCTCATCAGATGGGTGATGAACAAAAGAAACTGATGAGTCTCTCCCTAATGTTTATGGTTGCAAAACAGATCCCAAACTGACAGGCTGCTCCTTCTGTCTCCATTTTATTGGTGACAAATTATTAAATATTTGCCTAGAAGAGCTAACCAACTTAGAGGGCAGGGACCTACCTGTACTCAGTTAAAGATGTCTCACCTAACGTTATACTAAGCAAGTAGCATTTGTTCATGAATTAGAACAGTTATCTCTTGTGCCAAATCTTTAGGCTTCCAGAATGAATCTTTAATGGAAAAAAATGGTGGGAAAAGCACAGATTTACATAGTACCATGACTAAAAAGTTAGTATCTCATCAAAAGTTAATAACTGCTTTAAAACAGATCTCGATATATACATCTACAGGAACAAATGCTTTTCATTCATCTTATTAGCAGGTGAAATAACCTGTGCTGCTGTCAGTAATTACAGTAATTTGTGAAGAAAATTACATAGGTACCATTTGTTAATGACAGACAAACGATGATCAACTGTCAGCATAAATTTGGTTCATATGCCTGAAACAACTGGTGTACTTCGTGCGTGGAAAGTGAACCATATTTCGGCATTTGAATCCAAGTTAATATGTAATGTAAAAACTATAGTAAATTATTTGGATCTTCTCAGTGCAGTCAGTCCAGGTTTCTGTAACTGCCTCCTTGTCTCTCAGCACTGCAGATGAGCTATGGCATATTATTTTTGTTTCTTTGTTCAGAATTTACATGTCTGAATTGAAACGGAATCAGGAATTAAATAGGGTCAAGTGAAATTTAAAAGCATGAGCAGTGGATGAAAGGGAAAAAAAACCCTAAGATTTTGCCTGAATTGTGCTGAAGAGTGAAGACAGTCAGGGAAAGGGGACTTCTCTTGGTTTTACACCAGTGAGATCAAGCTCTACCATGTTGAGCCCATCTCCAGATACTTCTTCTCAAAATGAAAACCTTTGACAGCTGATTGTTTATTGGTTGCATATTAAGAGCATATGGCATATTTAGCAGAAGATGCAGTTAAAATAAGTACAGTTATAAGAGCATATTTATGGTAATGATGCTCATTGGACAGGAGAGACAACTTATTTTCCCACTGCTTTCAACCCATGTGCATAACCACTCTGTGAATTAAACATTCTCATAAGGCAGCCAAAGGTGGTTAAATCCGACATTCTCAATCACACCACTTCTCTTGAAAGTGTAAGCTAAAGACTGCAAATTTAATTCTCTAACAATGAAAGGTTCAAAGTACCAGTGTATCTACCAGAGCAAAAAATTGGAAAAATACTGAATAAGCATTATTATTACACTCTTTTCTTCCACTATAGCAATATCAGATTTGTTTTAATTCTCAGGAGCATTACAAACCTATGATTGCTAATGTTTCTTTCTTTCTCTTAAGTTTAGGGGAGAAGCTTTATTGTTCCCTTTCCTCACAGCAGGACTTACACTCTAAAGGCTTATTTTTACTAAATATTTTTCAAGTGCATTGCTAACCTTAATAGCCATTTCTGTCCTAGTCACATCAGGTACTTGCTCCTGTTCCTACATCTTTCCTTCTTGCTACATCCCCCAGGTTGAGTTTGCTGAGCAGCAGTGATAACATTGCACTGCTCTCCAGAGAAGTCACAACTTCTTGATAAAGTGCCTTGTACAAAACAGTTCTGCCAGCAAAGGGGATACGTGAACCTGACACCATCCTCAGCTGCTCACTCATCTAGTCCAACCCCCCTACCATGGGCAGGTACACCTTTCATGAAATTGGGTTGCTCAGAGCCCCATCCAACCTGACCTTGAACAATTCCAGGGATGTCTACTACATCTGTAGTCATGCATAGTCCAGCTGATTTTTGCCCAAGTGAATGAAAGGGCAGAGGTGAGGATGGGATAACAAAACCACCAAGAACCTCTTGCTAAGAAAAAATGTGCTAATGCAGAAAAAAAAAATAGAATGAGGATAAAAAGGGTAGTTTTTAAGAGCCCATTTATATTGCATTCAGCTGTGCAGTCACTTATGCTGTTTAACGTTATTTCCTGCAAGATGTAAAGATCCCATCACACAGGCAGCCAGCCAGATGATGTCTACCCTAATTAAAAATTCTGATTCTTAGTAACTCTGGATCTGAGCACTATCTGTCCTTGTGGATGCACCAAAAATATGCAAAAACTTCCTGCATGAGCAGGAAGTCATCGTGAATCCACGGCTTCAGTTGTAGGCATATGCAAACCTGGCATGGAAACGCGAGAACAGGAAAGACATTTCAAAAAATCAAATTGTAAGCAGTTAATCCCGTTCCTAAGTGACAGATCTTGAATTTATCTACTTTATATAACTTATCTTCACTTTCTAAAAACATAATTTGCCTGATTTTAACATGAAATGTTTAGACTTGGTGTATCATGTGGCTTTTCCTAAAAATGCTGAAATCCTTGCTATGGCTCTTAGAGTGTCAGTATAGTCAAAATGAAATTATTTTCTCTTTCTTGCACTTATGCTAGTGGCAGTGTGGCTTAATATGATTTTCAGTGAATCCTCAGTCATACTTTAAAAATCAGCTTATTGTGAATAATTAGGAACACTGCCTTCTCTTTTCAAGACAAATTTTGAACTATTCTTGAGAATTGCTGTTGTGCAATTAGGCCACTGCTCATTGTCTATGCTTTCTGGGAAATTGTTCCTAATTAATTTGAATAAATATAAAAATATAGAATAAACACAACTTCTAATGAGACTCTAAGTGTATTTTCCTAGCTTGCTGTTTCCTTTCTTTTCAACTACATCTGAAGGGAATGTATCCTTAGGGATAAATACATGCAGGCGAAAAATTGTGATAAGAAAAACATTTACTTGCCAAATGGAATAAAAAAGAAAGGATTGTTTTCATTTGCATGTCAGAGAATTTTTTTACAAACTTCTACAAATAGCGGTGTAATTGAACAAGGTGTGTATTCAAGGCTTTATTAAAGATTACAGAAAGATTAGCTTTACTGTTATAATAATGTAAAATCAATGCTTTACCTACCCATAGCATGATTGTTTTTAAACATGGACTCACTGCCTTGTAGTTATCTTAACATTTGCATCATAATCTCACTTTCCCATCGCCTCCTCACTGACTGGAAATGTAAACAATTTTTTAAAGCCAAGGAGTGTAACCCTGTGTCCTGAGAACAGATTCCTTCCTTTTTTGTGGTAACCCAATAGATTCGACTGCAGTATTTGATGTCAATGCCCAAAACAATGAGAAAGCAGTTGGAAAAGAGTTGTAGTTGTTTAAATTTGCTCCTCAGGCCAGAGCACAGTAACTCAGCAAGAAATCTCTGAAATGCCTGGAAAACTTTTTTCCATATTCTGGACTCTTCTGCATTTCTGACTTTTGTGGGTCTCAGACAATGTTGCTGAGCCCTCTACCTCCAGTGGAAGAGCAAGCTCAGAGAAAGCAGTGTTAGGCAGAGAGCTTTCTGGGATATCCCAGCACAAAACTGTTTTGGAACAGGTATAAGGACATGCAGAAAGCAGCATCGTAGCCAAATTTTAAAATTACAGTGGCATTTCCCAATGGTATGGATAGCATTACATAAAATTTGAAATGGAGGCTGCCAGCCTGCTTGAGTATTCTCAGTCAAAGGTACAGAAATCAGCCTGCCATCACTGCTTACTGGATCACCAGCCAGCAGTTAACCATCACAGTCTCTCCTCCTTGAGTTTTAGCTGGCTGCCATTCTTCCAAGCCTTAGTCCTTCAGAGAGCTGTTTGGGGTAGTATGAATGTATATATGCACCAGTGTATTGAAGACATTTTAATCTCTGTGAGATCATTATCTCTGTTCTCTCTCTCTCATCAAGCAAGCAGTGAGAACAGAACTCTGCAGATTCCTCAGCAAGGTGGTGTTACTCTAATGTTTTAAATTTCAGTTACATTTCTTTCTTTATTAAACTAAGAATACTTAAAATTAGAAATAACAATTTTATTGACTTTTTTTTTTAATTTCAATGTGCAGTCTTTAAAATATATGCAGATAAAGACAGATGAAAGGTGAAAAATTTTACTGCTTACTTTCTACTAAAAACTGACCCAAATCTGCCTCCATACAAAAAAGTTCTAAGCCCTCTCTCATTGAAGTTATGGAAGGGTCCATTCCCTCAGGGAGATGTGGCAATGTTGCTGTGCAATCAGTGCTCGTTTGCAAGGAAAGGATTTCCTTAGGCTGCTGTATAATCACAACTGCACCAGTCATGGCCTCTCTCATGAGCATGCTGGCCATACTCTGTGGAAGTACTGTGTGTACTCTTCAGTTTGATCCTCAGCAGAGGCTGCGCTGAAGTCTGGCATCCTTTTGGTTCAGTAATATGGAAAGGCAATGCTCTGGCAGCCAGAATATAGGGAGTAGTGAAAATAACTATAAAAATGGCTGTCAGCAAGAACAATGTAGTTGCGTAACAACTTCTGGATAAAAAGCTACAGGCATGAGTATATAATGGCACACAGTATAAAGGGGACAGTAACTGTCTCCTTTTGTAAGGTCGTTTCAGATAATATTCTTGTTACCTGTTGGCACGGTACATAATTTTTATTCTGTATGACATCAACTGGGAAATAACTGAAAACACTAGATATTTCTGCCAAAAAAAGGTCAAAACAATAAGGAAGATGATTGAAGTTTTTAGCCGAAGGTTGATAGAAAGAAACAGTAGATGACAATGGGCTAAGTCAGATTTGCAGGGGCTTGGGCCTTTTTCCTGGTCAAGACTGTTATCAAATTGTTGGCTAGAGAAAGAGCCCTCTAAAGTGATCTGGAAGCAGGCCTGAAACAGCAATTAATGACAGCAATGAAAGTGAGCAGCTTTAAAGTATGTTATGAATATTAGTTAAAGTTTCATGAATCATACTGTACTTTAGATTGACCTTTTCATCCACAGAACAAAATGTAGTCTAATTTTATTCAGGTAATTCCTTCTGATGTAACTGTCATTTGAGTCAGGAATAGGAATTGTTGTAAGAACTCACTGGAATTGATATTTGAATCTGCCCCTACAACATGAAGGAGATGAGACAGATAAGTGACATTTTCTATGCTTGGGATTAATAGTTTCTCAGGAATTGATTCATGGGATAAAAACATAAAGACAGAAAAAGAGTGGTCTGTAGACTAAGATAAGTCCCTCCTTGTAACGTTGTATAACTATTGTGAAACATATTTTAATTTTTGTTTTGTAATGTATTTCATTTTTGTGTGTACTGAATAATAAAGGAATCAGCTGTCAATAATGAACACTAACCATAAGTCACAGCTATAAGCATATTAAACTTCCACAGTCATGGTGTGCTACATTTAAATATGTGCAATATCTCTCCTCCAGGAAAACTAAAATTGGCAACAAGAGGCTTGAGCAAAGGGGCAGGGGGAGATCTTCCCTGCTGCTCCTCTGTTTATAATTAACCTTGTTCCAGTTTGTTTATTCATATAGCACTAAATATAACTGTGGTACCTGTCAAAACAAGTCAATCAAATGTTATCAGTCAAACCATTTTGTATTCCCTGTGTTCCTTTCCTCCCTCCAAATGGAATTTTATTAATCAGCAACCTGGGTTGGACTTCATTGCTGATGGTTTGACAGTTTCATTGGTCAGTTCCTCAGTACAATACTGTTCTCCCTTCCAGAGGAAGAAAGAGACTGTATAAATACTGGCTCTGTAAGCTGAAATAATTTCAACAATAAAACAACACTGAGCTATATTTTTTTGTAATTGAGTGTTGTAGAAGTGGCTGGTCTGTGGAAAGGCCAGAGCTACCTCAGTTTGGGTTCCTCATTGCCCTGTGCAGTTGCTCACAGGAGCATGGTCATTGTGTCATGTCCCGCAGCACAGCCAGGCCTATAGTGCCAGGGAAGGTCCTCAGCGGGGCAAGTTGTTACATGGGTACTTTCTGGTTGTATTACCTTGCTTTGCTGCCCCAAACAGTTTCATAAAATCTGCATTCATGCCATATTCTGGAGGAAATCAGTTTGTTTCACACCTGTAGAAAATGATTATGACAAAAAGCAATGAAAGATGATGCAGGAAGGGAAAGTGATATTTATTCATTAAACCTCCAAATAAGTTACCCAGTTACGGTCTCTCTATATTTAATTCACACTCCATTTCCCCACGTCCTCACAGTCCTGAGGATGCATGTGCCAAGGTGGTCAGGCTCACTCATGTGTGACACAAAGGACATGGGACATCAAAGAGTTACTACATCTCTTGGCATTTTCTTGATTGGCAAGCATAGACTAATTTTTGGACAGATTATTTATACCCTCTAGGAGTCCAATGTTGTTATGAGGTGATCCTTTATGTTGAATATTTCTTTTTTCAGTCTCTAAGTCTTAGACAAGACGGCTGCTCATTGCCTGTTTTTCTTCATTTAGTAAGCACATAATTTTATCGCTACAATCTGCTTTCCTGTTGGCCTTGCAGGCAAGAGAATAGCCTATGTCACGTGCTGTAATCTTACTGCCAACATCCCACTGTTAGGTACAGGGTCTTCTGCTGACAAGACACCTGTGCTGTGGTCTTAACAGAGTCCAAACATTCTGTCCAGGCTTGACACAAATGACTCATGTTTGGTTTTATTGCTAGAAATATTCTGTATTGTTAATGCAGCTAATTTCTCTCACCTTTATTCTTTCTTCTAGTGCTTACACACACATTTCCATTCATATTTCTTTTGTTTCTGGCCTAATATTTCTATTATACTTCACATGCATTTTGTGGCTTCATCAAGTTACTCTGTGTTTGACAGGTCACTTTGCTGGTGGTAAGACATCCTGTGGGAAAGCCAGGAATCCAGCAATTAGGAATTATGCATTTTATGTCTCTAGAGCACACTGTTTTTCTTAACTACCTGAAAATCACACACTGTTTAATTACATTTTAAGGTTATGACTTACATGCTACTTTCTTTGGCTTCCCCATTCTTTGGAGGTTGCCAGCTAGGATTGTGAAACTCCTGTTGGATTTACCCTCTAAAATCCTCATTCTGTTTGCTGGTTTAAAATAAACTTGGTTCTCTTTGTAGGATAGTAACAAAATGCAACCATTTGGGTTATGAATGAGAGTTTCATGTGACTTTACTACTTATTAGAAAGCTGACATTCTCTAGCTGCAGTTGATCTTTTAGGCTTCCTCTTTGGTTACTGGAAAGTGATATGCCACCAGTGTGATTAGTTCCCTGTGCTTTAAACAGGGATTTTATTGCTGCTGGACTAATCATAAGGGGAGCCCCCATGAATTTAAAAACTGTATCTGGTATGGCAAATAATGCAAAATAGATGTAAATAGGCACTGGTTACCTTTTTCTGAAGTAGATACAATTGAGACTTGGGAGGCTTTTGATTTATTTTGGCTGCAACCTTTTTTCTTTATGGTTTCATTACCCTTTCAAATATTTTCATGTTTTGTTTACTGATAATCCAGGGGAAAGATATGAATAAATATCCTAGGCTATTGCTAATATCAACACTTTTTCTGCAGTTTCTGATTTTCATGGAATAGCTCCTTCCCCTGTCCCTTTTCCTCTTTGTGATAACAGTAACACCTCCTGTCTTGTTCCACCGTTACACACTGCTATCCTCAGGTTCCGTGATCAGCATTTGTGGAATCCAAAGTTCTACAAACACCTATCCAGTGGTAATGGAAGGAAATGCGGTTTGATTAATCATCCATAGTTTACACACTGATCCAGTCTTATATGTATCTGTTCTTTTCAGTGGTTTTGAACAAAGCTGAGTTTGACTTGAATGAACACTAGTATTAAATCCAAATCTCTTTCATTTTTCCTCTTGGAGTAGTCTTCTCTTCTTCATAGGACCATTGAGTCATAGAATGCTTTGGGTTGGAAGGTACCTTTACAGATCATCTAGTCTGACCCTGTTTTTACTAGACTAGGTTGCTCAAAGACCCATCTAACCTGAACTTGACCACTTCCAATGATGGGGCATCCGCAGCTTCTCTAGGCAACCTGTTCCAGTGTCTCACCACCCTCATTGTAAAAAGTGTCTTCCTTATCTCCTTTATAAATCTATCCTTTGTCTAATTCCTGTTGTAAGGAAATCAGGCTCTCTGACCCAGCTGAGGTGTTGCTGTGAAGCAGATTGCACCTTAGCAAAATAAGAAGTGAGAAGGAAGGCATTCCTCAAAGCAACTCCTGATCTTCTATGTTCTGATAGCAATGTTTTCCTAACAACAGGTGTCAATCAGAAAAAGGTTATGCAATTAAATATGCTGTTTTATTTTGATTTTAAAAAAATTCAATAGACCAATGAAAAAGATCAAGTTTAGAAAATGTCTTGCTCCCTGTGTTCCTAAATTTTTGAATTTTGTTTTGTTTTTGAAATAGAGTAAGAATGTGATATGAGACTAACCTGCTATAGCTAGTGAAAAGAGGGATCCACACCAGGGAGGCACAAAACTTTCTGAGGTCTTAAAACCTTCAGGCTTAATGGAGGTGAGACTCCAACTCAGGTTGTGAACTTCTATTGCATTGATCTTCCCCCCCACCTCTTCCCACATCCAGCCCCTAGATTTTCAGAAACCAAGAGTATGATTCATCACATCTCTTTCAGATGTCTCTTTGAGATGAGATGAATCATGCTTTAAAAGCCTCATCAATTATAAAGGTAGCATAAATGATTAGCATAGTTGTCTGATGTCATTTGTCCATACGAATCCTACCCAAAGGTTTTATTGTAGTATACTTTCCTACCCCCCTAACAATTAGCAAAAGTCATTTAAGTAAAATTAAGTGGGGCATTGTTCCATTCTCCATTCCTCCCAAGAAGACAGGTATGATTAGGCAACGAAACTAAATCATTATCCACATGGAAAATCTTTATCTTCCTCAATAGTCTCTCATACCCACTCTCCCTTTTTCCCCCCACAGTGTTGCCTCCTGTCCTGTTCTGCTTTTTAAAACTTTGTTATACTCAGTGCTGGTTTATTGGATCCCAAAGGCAGACCCTGCTTACAGACATGGTGTAGCCCCATGCATTGTAACACAGCTACATTTTGTGTGGCCTAGAGAAGTAGAAAAAGTTACTCCTTTCCTCATTATAAACTTCATTTTTGTAACGGGAGTAGCATTTGTTAGTGGTCTTTTTTTTTGTGGTTTCATACATCAGTTGTGATACAACCATGAACACAAAGAGCAAACACCAGCACCCTACTCAGCACTGCAGAAAAATAGAAGGGATTATCTTTGCTACTATTTGCTTATATTGCAGCAGGACAATTCCTGCTGAATTAGGAAACCCTTTGCACAAAATACAGCTAGGTGGTCGGAAATGACCTTGCCCTTGAAAGCGTTCAGTGTTAATAAAGGGGAGGGAAGATGATCGAAGCATACCATAACATAATCTTCCTGAGGTCATGCCCTAGGCGAGCAGTGAAGCTGAAGAAATCTCTCTGGCTGCAGTCTAGCCCACTCATTTGCTCTCATCATCATTCTGGAATACTCTCAGATCTTCACTTCACTGGTAGGAGCATATGTAGATGTTTTTTGGATCAAAATGATGATAATTATGTCACCAAGGAATATTATTCAGTCATTGTTTCTTGTCCGCAGCCAATGTATTAAAGAAAATTTCCATTCTCAATGTTTTCTTAGAACATCTTTTTGCTTCCTTGTTAGTAGTCCCAGGGTAATGAGCAAATTTCTCCATGCTGATGAAATAAAAATCTTTTTATTTTTGTAGTTGTCCTGGCAGTAGTGCATAAATAGTAACAGTGATCACCAGCTTTAGTTGGAAATTAAATAAAACTTTATTTTAATTATCCCATACTTCTGAATTAACTTCATGTGCATTGTTAATACTCATGTTAATTAATTATGCGATATTTCAATTTGTGATAGAAATTCAGAGATTTCTTTTTGTAATTTATTTGTTTGGCACTATCCATTGTGGAGTCCATTATGTTATCTGACCTCACATCTTCTTAATCTAAATTAATGATCAAATGAAAATAATGTGAGAAAAAAAGAAATTAACTCAAAGAAACTTATCTCTGTATTCATACAGCTGCTAAAAAAGCCTGTGTGTGTTAAATATACCCTCCCATACGTTTTATTGCCCAAGCAGTCAGGCTGGTGAGTTTGCAATAAAATTGCAAATTCCCAGCAACTAATTTTTTACTCTTGCATTTTACTGCTCAGGCTGCGGCTATTACTAACATATTTGTTTTAAGAATGACTGAACAGCATAGATTTCATAGATAAAATAGTGATTATTCTCTAAGTAGAGATAAAACTATTTTTTCTATACAACGAAAAGAGAAATGCCTGGTTGAAGCAATAATATAAGCAAGTTATTGTTAGTAACAGCTTATTTGTTCAGCTGGAAGTTCCCATTAGTTATATGAACTATGAAAAATTAGCTGTATTAACTAGACTTTTATGGAAATAAAGCACAGTAGTTTCTGTCTTTTATATGATGTTATTATAAATGAAAACAATGGTTTGTCTGTTTATGCAAGGTGTTAGAGCATTGGAAAAGTGGGAAAAGGGCAACACCATCCTTTTTTTCTTCCCCAACATCTATTTATTTTGCCTTCTTTTCCCTGAATTATATTGGCATGTATTATTGACATTGTTCCAAAGTTGAGCTCTTAGGCTGTTTATCCAGGAATTTCACAGATCACTGAACAAAAATTATATATGTACAGAGGACTATTGCTTTCTTTATGTATCCATAGCCAAAGATATTTGTGTCCTAGAAACATATGTGAAGCAGTTTTAAATCCAAATACCTACACCATTTCACTTTCACTTTTCCAGACCTTTCACTGTGGTACTGCAAAAACTTGCAACATCTGTGGTATGCCTCTCCAAGTATTTTTCAAATTGTATGGACAATCAGAATACCTTTAATTTTGTTCCGATAGATGGCG
The DNA here is from genome assembly GCA_033124195.1 of Coracias cyanogaster. NCBI lineage: Eukaryota > Metazoa > Chordata > Aves > Coraciiformes > Coraciidae > Coracias > Coracias cyanogaster. Next base: position 122,949 of record JAVSBS010025351.1, on the reverse strand, counting down.
ATGAATTTTATACCAATATTTAGCAAAACAAACCCCAATATTTAGCAAAACAAACAATATTTAACTAAACAAACCCCAAGCTTCAAAGTTTTATTACTAGTCGTAGCAAGTAGTGCCATATCATCTTGACGTAGGCTGCACTGGCCCCTGACAAGGACAAGCCATGAGTACAGAATCATCACTGGTTCCATTCTTTTTGTCTCTGCCTGCCTATAATTGTACATGACAAAGAATTTTTGTAATTTATTTCATTCCCTGACCTTCTAGGAAAAACGAGAGTTATGACCCCGCAAATATCTCTTATGTTATTTGTATTTCTGTAACAACATTTTCTAATTGTACAGTAGATTAAATACATGCCACTCTTGCACTCCTCTTTATATACATAACATATATATATATAACATGTGTTCTGTGTTGCATTGGTAATGTTTTGTTTTCCGTACCTTCTCAAGGTCTGGGATTCAGTATTGCAGGAGGGGTTGGAAACCAGCACATCCCTGGAGACAACAGCATTTATGTCACCAAGATTATTGATGGAGGAGCTGCACAGAAAGATGGGAGGTTGCAAGTTGGAGATAGACTTCTTATGGTAAGTATGATGAATTTAAATCACATTTTATTTGGCTGAAAATTGTTTCATATAAACACTTTCATTGACCATACATCTTACTGGAGGTTACGTTAGAACTTCTGTAATAATTATCATTTATATTTCTGTCATCTTCATTTTTTTCCCATTCTTTATATATATTTCTGAGACTGAAGTTAAAAAAGCATTATTCTGAAAAAACAGTATTTTATGAAGAGAAGAAAATGGGTTACATAACTTTGACAGACCTTTAGAAGAAAATAAACATTTTAGGTATGTTAGCGACAAGTAAAAATGCATCACAAAACTTTAAAAGATTTCAGACAAACTGTTAGTTACAGCAGTACTGATTTTACTAATAATTTAAAGAAAATTGAAAGGTGTTAAAATGTGCCACTAAACTCTCACATGTAGCCACTGTCAGTGGACTGTTACCTACATTTCCGTACATGTAGGAATGCTGTATGTTTATATTCCATGTAGATGTTTAAAAAATATATGTTTTTCATCTTTTTCCTTGAGAAAGCGTACTTATTCTTCTGATGAGTCTCACAGCAGGAAATTCTTCCTGATATTTGCAGTGCTAGTGCATTGTCCCTTGTAGACAGTTCTTTCCCACTCACAGAGTTTGTTTAATTCTTTGTGGAGGAGGAAATCCTGACCCTGGTGAATCAGCAGAAGTTAATCTATGTCAAGCGGCATTCATGTCAATGCATACACATAGATTTTGGCACGTGGAGAAATATTTTTTAAATAAGCGCCATGAAATAAATGTACTGCATTAGCTCTGTTTTGTGACGTGATACCTAAGCGGTAAAAATTGCCATGACCTTTTTTTACCACCTGCAAAACTGTGCCTGAGTTTTTCTTTAGTTGGCTAGGGACTCTGTGTCCCAGTCACTTGTGGAGATAACCATGCATTTTATACAGGGTATTCAACAGAACTGTGAAGACTCTAAAGACTCTTGGTTGCTGGATTGGTGACTCTGACATTTTAATTAACCCCAGTGGATAGATGAAATAGCTTAAGCATCAGTTGGTATTATCAAAATCAAAGCAAAATGAAACTAGAACTTACAGTTTCTTTGACATTTCTTCTTTGCAGGTTCTTAGCACATTAAAATTCAAGTCACTGTTGTATAATGAAGCTGTGGCTCATTTTTCTATACAAATGTATATTTGTGTTTGCCAGCTTTGCACCTTATTTTGTTATTTTGCACATTGTAGCAAATCTGCTTGTGTTCAGCTGTTGGTTTTTTTTCACAATGAGAATTCCTCACAGTTTTTGTGCCATCTGTAAATATTTGTTACCTTACTCTTAGTTTCTTCTAACACATCTGAGGTAATAAACAATATATTAAACAAAAAAAAAAAAAGGAGGTGCAAAAAGCCGCATTCACCATCTCCAGTGTAATTTAATCAGGATGAATTTTAATAGAAAAAGAATTCTTTTATAGACCACTATATATAAATTCATTCTTTCCAGATTTTTATAGGATTTGTCTATTAAGCATCTCTTCTCAGTCTTGAATCTGTGATTCACTGCAGCCAGATACAGATGTTTTTTCGTTGTGACAAATTGATGTTCCTGAATCTGACTTCTGGAAATGAGCAGAGGTCATTCTCTGTGTGTTTGATGTCTTCATACTGCTTTCCTCTCAGTCTGGAACAGTTCTTTACTTACCAGCATCTCCTTTTATCACTACATGTAAAATAAGCAAAAAAAAAAAATCATAATGTTGCTCTCCACTAATTATGTACTTCCAGACCAAGCTTTTCACTGTTGCATAAGAAAATCCTAGTCAACTTACTCCTTGTATACCTTAACCATTCATTTTTGGAGATAAATTTACAAGATCAAAATCTGTTTCTAGAAGTCATGCAGATTATCACCATGTTTTCTGATTCTCTCCAAGACACCTTAATTTCTTTATAACTTGTGAACCTTCAATATTTTTCCTTCTACTTTGTGAAGTATCTGTCAGTTCATGACATTAACTGAATGTTCCTTTGTCAAAAATGAGTGAAAGAATTCATTACTTTCTTTGGGCAGTGTATCAACACAATATTACCCTTGTCACCTGTATGGTCCTACTTCTACTTCACTGATTCCTTACTGATTATATATTTGAACACTTCCTTTCTTTTTTTTTTCCTTCTCAGTAGTGCATTCTTTCTTGTTTTGTTTTGTTTTTTCCATCATTTCTCTATAAAATTTACCAAAATTTGTCATCCTTATGGAATACTCAGCAGCTACTGGGGGGCTTGTTTCATTTTTTTATCTGTGTTCGGATAAGTTAGGGTGAAATGCTTTCAGATCCCAAAGAACATGCAAATCAAATGTATGAAAATTTAAGATGTAATAAAAGAGATGCTGCAAAATCAAAACTAATATTGAAATGTAAAACAATTAGGTGCTATCTGAGCGTTTTGCAGCTTGATGACCCTACTGTTATTAAATGGAGGTTGCTAATAATGTGTTAAGCATTCAGAAGATTTATTATGTAAATACCGAGCATTGTGATTATTGTGAAATCTATAAAAGGGCATGTTATGCAGTTATCTTTCTGTGGCACTGAGCTTGCACTTAAGGTTTATTATCCTGAGCACTTGCACAGGAAAATGCTCCATTGTAGGATAATCCTTAGGTGTCAATTAGGAAAATTACTGGAGGAAGCGTAAGACTGCTTAAGCCAAAAACTGAACTCAGTGTTTTTTCTAGGTATGTATGAAAGGAACAGACCAGAGCTCTGCTCTGAACACTTAGAGGTAGGAGAAAAATACTCTGTTACTGTATTCTGGTAGTAATGCCTGCAGTGAGCGTAAGACTGCACTTGGTGTCTCAGCTAGGTTGTTTCTTTTCTTTTCTCTTTCTATTTTTTTTTCCTAGTTTTAAGCTAGAAAAGGGTAGATTTAGGTTAGACATTAGGAAAAAGTTCTTTACTCTGAGGGTGGTTTATCACTGGAACAGGTTGCCCAGAGAGGTGGTGGAGGCTCCATCCCTGGAGACATTCAAGGTCAGGCTTAATTGGGCTCTGAGCAACTTGACCTAGTTAGATATGTCCCTGCTTATTGTAGGGGTTTGGACTAGATGACCTTTAGAGGTCCCTTCCAACCCAATACATTCTATGATTCTATGATTCTTTGCGCTGGAAGGGAACAAAGGGAAAATCACGTCATGAGCATCACAAGCTAACATGATCATTCAGGGTCAGCTATAGAGCCAGACAAAGTTGTGCAGGAATTTGTCCAACTCAATTTTACAAATCTCCAGAAATGGAGATTGCCCAAGCTGTCTGAGAAATCTGTTCTACTTCTCAACCGTCTTCATAAGGAAAATACTTTCCTTATAACCTCTTTGACCTTCACTTGTTTCAACATATGCCTGCTGTCTCTCATCCTGTTACCACATGCCACTCTGAAAAGCTTAGCTCTCTCTTGATGACCTTCCTGTAAGCATAGGATCTGCTGTTAATTGTCTCCAGAGGCGGCCCTTCTCCAGGCTGAAAAAGCCCATCTCCCCCAGCTTGTCCTTTATTAGGCCAGTGCTCCAACCTCAACCATCCCAGTAACACTCCCCTCAACTTGCGCCATTTTGTTATCTTTCCCATAGTGCAGGGATCAAAACTGAATGTAGTATCTATTTGCAGTCTAATGAGTGGCAAACATTTGCAAATAATCCTTTCCCAGATCTCCTGGCTCTGCTCCTGCTCATACAGCCCAGCATGCTCCTGACCTCTTTGCTGCCAGGACACAAAACTGGCTCATGCCCAGCTTGCTGTCCACCATGAGCCCCAAGCATTTTTCTGTAAAGGTTTTGCCAGGCTGTCAGTGCCCAGCCTGTGCTGTTGAAGGGGTTTAGCCTGTGCCAGGGGCAGGACTTACTTTTCCTCACTGTTGAATGTCACAAAATTCTTATTAGCCTCTTCCTTCAGCCTATTCAGGATGGCTGTCCTGCCCTGGAGTATGTGGACTTGCCCTCACAGGGAAGTGTCATCTGCAAATGTGATGAGATCACACTCCTCACCTCTTCTAGGTCATTGTTAATAACAATCAGAAGGAGCTGAAAAATGATTTAAGTTATTACTCCTCAGACAATCATAGAATCATTGAATGTATTGGGTTGGAAGGGACCTCTAAAGGCCGTCTAGTCCAAACCCCTTACAATGAGCAGGAACATCTCTAACTAGGTCAGGTTAGGTCCAGATACATGACATCCATAGCTCTTCCCTTGTCCACTGATGCAGTCACTACATTGTAGAAAGCCACTAGGTTGGTCAGGCAGGACTTGCCCTTAGTAAAGCCATGCTGACTCTCTTGGATCACCTTCCTGTCCTCCATATGCTTTAGCATATCTTCTAGGAGGATCTGTTCCATGATCTTCCCAGGCACAGAGGTGAGGCTGACAGGTCAGTAGCTCCCAGGGTCTTCCTTTCTACCCTTTTTAAAAATGGGTGTGATGTTACCTTTCTTCCAGTCACTAGGGACTTCACCTGACTTCCATGACTTTTCAAATAATTATTTTCTTTTACCTGATACCATCATCTCACTTTGGAAGAGTTTATCTAGAGAATGGATAAATGAGAAATCAGTATAAAACTGTGTGTTTTTACTAGTACAAAACAGTACTAATAGCTACCATGGTATTCTTCAGGGAAAACTCTAAAAATATTAGTCACTACAAGAAAATTTAAGCTAATATTTCTGACTTACAAATATGAGCTTTTCAGAAATCTATCTCCTACACCAAAGTGCCCTTACAATTTGGGCCATATCCTGTTCTTCTGGGCCCATGTAGTCAGACTTTGAGGAGTAATGCTTATAGGGAAAATTATGTTAGTCACATACCAAGAGATTTAATTTTATTGTTTTCTTGCTGAAAACAAAAGGACGAAGCAGGAATCACTTTTCTGAAATTCAGGCTTGCTTTCTACCCAGTTCTGTGCTGAAAAAAAACTGGTTTTGTTTTGTGGTTTCGTAGGGCTGCAATGGGGTTGAGATTGCACACTCGTTGATATGTTTCTTATGGGATCCCCACCAATATCTGTTTCTTTCAGATCATGTATGGATGCAGGTTCATGTTTATGTTAGAGTAATCAGAGCATACCATTTAAGACGCATCCAGACTAGCATCTGGTTCTGATCAGAAGTGCTCTTTTAAAGAGATTTTGGCTGTCTTGTGGGATGTTTTTTTAGAAAACAAATTGGATTTTTTTAGATGAAACTGTGATGGAAAATGTGGCCCAGGAACATTCTGAATTAGCATTGTATTGCAGCTGCCAACAGGCATTTTAGTCAGCACAGACTAGATGTAATGCAAAATAACCCTCTTAAAAAATGTATAACATGGATGACATATCGTCCAGACCCTCTGTTCCTGTGGATTGCTCCTAGTGTACACGTTCTTCACTCAGATGGGTGTACCCACAGATCTAGAGTTACACTGATGTGCTAGTTGCTGGAGTACAGGTAGTACCTCGTTAGACAGTGTGACAAGAACAATGTGAACAGATAGTACCTCATCTGTAGGTTGTACTGGATGACTAGCACAAAAGAAACACAGTAGAAAGAAAATATGCTCTGAGGTGGGGAGTGAACTAGTACTGAACCAACTCTGGGGGTTCAGTGCCTGTATCCCTTCTGATGTAGCACTGGGCTCTGAGCCAGGTTTACACTCTCATAGACTTTGACCTTGTAGTGCTTTATCCAGCATTCGTACAGACATTTGCTGGGACTGGTCTTTGGATGGTACTGGAGCAATAAGCTTCCCAATTTATTCTTTCTAATGATGCTCTCATCTGGTTGTTCCTTCACTTCATGAGCCTTGAAAACATTTTTTAAAAACCAAAAGCAATGTAAACTGCAGTTGAAAAACTTGTCTACTATAGTACAGTGCCACTTGCACTGCGTATGCACTGCACTGCTTGAAGCGTGAAGCCCACTGCTAAGTCTCGTATTTGTCTGTGAAGCACAAACTCTTACATTTCTCTGCAAAGAGCAGATCTGGTTTAGGACACTTAGCCCATAACTATCCATAGACTAAGCAAGGTAATTTCTGAGGGATTAACAGAGTATGTCATTTTTCTATTCAGTGTACAGCACTCGTACAACTAACTCATGTGGTTATAAATAGATAGTTAATCCAAACAAATTTTCTTCCTTAGGAGAAATGGTTTTCTTCAGTACTGAAAAACCATTCACTTTTCACAGAATTTTAAATCATAGTGAGTTTTTAAAGGGGACATCAGAGGTCTAGATTTACAGCTGGCACATCGCAGGTGTTTACTGGCAGATGTTTACTCAGGAAAACCCATTTTCTGAATGAAAAGTAGAACATTACACAAATGCAAATATTACCACTGGTAAGGTAAAGATCACCTCTTTGTCTCAGTCACTGAGTGAATCAAATCTCCTACCCTAAATCAATAGAGGAAAGGAATGAATTCCCTTTGAAAAAAAGAAAATTAAATAAGACCGATTTATTACTCCAGAGCTCTTACTCTGTTATCAGCTTATGCTGTTGTGAATGAAGTTATTCTTTAGAGCACTTGTACAGTCATTGGGGGGTTCTAAACTTCTCACTCTAGCTACTTCTCAGTGCCATTTTTTTCCAATATGAATCTAGGAAAACTTCCAGATGAGATATTTCTTGCTTAGGTTTACACTTTATTGCCTTGATTATGCTATTTAGGAAAAAAAAACCCAACAGCCCAGTCTTTTTATTTCTCTTTGGCAACATTTCTTACTGATTTCCCCCATCGCTCAAATAGCTTCTTTGATTGGACTTGTATCTTTAATTTCCTTTTTTTATTGCTATATTATTTCTTTCCCTTATTCTTTTCCTGTAATATCAGTATGTCTTTGTATCTCATACTTTCTATTTAAAGAAACAGCTTTCCTCATTTATTTTTTACTTCAGGTACTGTTTGCATTTCTGAATTTTCTGTGTATGGAGCTTTTCCCATTAGAAAAACCCCACTTGCTGCATGCCTATTTTCCTTCTGATTCCTCTCCTTGAGCTCATGTAACAGCATTTTATAGTTCAAGCATCCAGCTCTTGTAACTAAACTGGACACTAAAATGTCTTTTTTTAGCATCTACCTTAGGTTTCCCCCCCCCTTAATCCGCTTCTACTTAGGTTGGCTTCTTAGAGCCAAAAAGTTGCCATGCAGTACCCATTCTACCCACTCAACTCTGATGTCAGCCCTTCTGTGCCTAAGTTTCAGCATCTCAGAGGGTTGTATGCCATATATATTTTAATTTCTTATTTTGTGCGCATCTCCCACTCTTTACCTCTAACTCAATTCATTTTTTTTTTTTAATCAAACTGTATACTCTACTGAGGTCATCTCAACAGTAGGAAGTAAAGCTTTGATATGATGCATTGACTGGGCCACAAACACTGAAAAAGTCAGATTTAGTATTTGAAATTCTATTGAAATAGACATCTTTCATGGAGACAAGAAAAGTCCCAAGAAATGGTATCTCTTGGAGATTCTGAGAGAATCTCCTAACTCAATCTTACCATACAGAACAGCTACAACATCATATTTCCCAATAATCACCATGTCTGGCACGATGTTTTGAAGAATGATATGCAGAGATTTCCTTATGAAATAAAATACGTACTGCAGTCATCTTGCAATAATATCTAGGGAGCTAACTATTCAAGGTATTCATCTTTTCATTTTTGTATATCAGAATACATACAGATGTCTTTATTTGTAATCGTCTTATGATCAAAACATAGAAAAGATATTGATACATGTACGTATTAGTATTAATTGTAGCTCCAAAGCAAGGACTACCTTCTGAAGGAAACAGGGAAATGCATAATATAAGTTGTATAGCATAATTCTAAATCAATGTTGGCAATGACTAAGGAAAGTGGTTTTATTTCCTGCTCAAAGAGCTCCCATTTAAAAGAGACCTTATGGCTCCACTGAGAATCTTTGTCCTGATGAGAGAATCAATGTGTTTGTTTGGTTTTTTGTTTCTTTGCTCTTGACATACATTGAGTCTGTCTTTACTTCTCTGTTTATTGAGAACTGAGCAGTGCAGGACAAAATTAATTAGTAGCAAACTTGCTTTCTAGGAGTGTTCTCTTTAGAGATGAGAAACCTCTAATCTTCTATATATTTGGGATGAGTTTTAACAGCAATTTTGGTATATGTTATTGGGATACCTTTTATAGCACAACTTTGTTTACCTTGAAGGGTCCTTTCATCTCCTAAAATTTCCTTACAACATCTTTTATCTCAAGTCCACCTTTGTATCTTGATTTCACTCATGCGTTACCTTCTTTCAAGTTCTACCAAGTTCCAGCTCTACATATTTCAGTTTTTTATAGTATTCTGCACACTTAAGCTTATAGGTACTAGAAATGAGAAAAAAAATCATTGTACATAACATTTGCAATGATCTCTAGGGTCTTAAAGTGTATAAAGATAAACGTAATGCATAATTGCTCAGACATTAATTCTTGGTTTAGAATCTCTTGATCTTTAATTCTTATTTCAACTTCAAGATTTGTACAACTTGTACACAGCACTGGTAAAATAGCTGTCCTGTAAAGTTATTGTCAGAGAGATAAGAAGTAGGACCTGTCATAACAAATATAAGTTTTATATGTATCATACTATATTTTCTGTTTCTAAAATTGCTTTTTACCCTCCAACTGCACAGCTGTGACATTCAAGTGTGTTGTGATGCAAGTACAATAATCCTAGCGATTATTTTTATTAACTATATTTCTAGGAAAAACAACTTTGGAAAAAAATTGCAACAGGTTAATTTGTGTCTCAGTTATTTTTATACACTCCTAAAAAGACCAGAAGTTAAAATCCAGACAGTGATATTTCATTTTGTGTCTTTTTTTGACTAAGAACTTACAGCAGAAGTATAGTGGGAGGCTATTATGTGAGATTTTCTTTATTTCAAAACTCTTGCAGTTAGGATGAAACACAACATGACAAATACAATGTACAGACAGCGTGGGAAGAAGAAAAGCTAAAGGACAACTGTACAGTCATATTTCCAAAAGTGTGAATCTTCAGTATTGGCAGCTTTGAAATACATAAACAAGAAAGGCTTAATTTCAGTCACTTCTTCTTGCTATCAGCATAGTAATTTAAAAGACATTTATTTATTAAAAGTGCATATCTATGTTACTGCTGTTCATAACAGAGAAATTTATAGAAGGTAGGTATCAGATTTTTATTTAAATAGAAGACGTGTCAAAATACAGCATACAGAGCATCAGCCCCTTTCTTCGTAGTCTTAGGTTGCATCACTGCTCTTAATGTCAAATTGTCATAACATGCCTGTCACTGCCTCTTCCAATTAACCTTAGAACCAGGTTTGTGCAAGGAACAAAGTTTAAAGAGAATCCTTACATTTAGCAATATTGTCCAACAGCAATAATTCTGTGTTGGTGTTGATGAAATCATCTGGATATGAAGAGTCCTCCAGTGATTCACAATAGCTGGATTTTTTTCCAGTTACCAAACCCTTTGGCAGTAGCTTTTTGTCACAGCTGCATCTCTGATAATTTAGTGATATTAAATTCCCTAGAAAGTATGGGGTTTTTTCTGTGATTTACAGTTGTACTGTGTTATACTATAGGTGAGGAGCTACTTTTTCTTCCATCTTGCATAATCATTACAAGGAATCCTTGCAGTAATTGTAGACGTTGGAGGATGGCACCTTAAATCACCATAAAGTGTTTCATATACAACATTCACTGTGACATGTGGGTCACTCAAACAGGCTCCCCAGGGAAGTGGTCATGACACCAAGCCTGTCAGAGTTCAAGGAGCGTCTAGATGATGCTCTTAGTCATATGATTTAGTTTTAGGTAGTCCTGTGAGGAGCAGGGAGTTGGACTTGACTTTCAACTCCATGATTCTGATTTCTGTTGGCTTACATCATGTATCTGAAACCTGTATCTAACCTCTTCTTTACTTCTTTCCTTGATCCTATAATTTCTCCTTTCAGGATGTATGTTATTTGGGGCAGGGACCATTCACTATTCTATTTATAGGAAGACAACCTATTGTTCACATTCTGTGGATATTGTGGATTTATGTATTAATAAATTTTATATGCCTCTACAATAAACCAATTCTCACACTTTTCTCTTGATTTTCTTTCTCTGGGAGTAAAGCATAAATAGGCAAGATCTATTGCCACCATTTCCTTCCCTGTTTAATCTGTAGGCCTGTACTCTTATCCTTGCTCTTGTATTTTTCTTTTCCAATAAAACACAGAACTAGTACTACATTCTCTTTTTGAAGTGTCTTTTTCCTATGCTTCCAGAAAACTGACAAACTTTCACACTGAAAAGCTCTTTTCCCCCATCCAGAACTGCCCTTTTTAATTTCCTGTACCTCATAGGCATCTCCTTGTTCTCTATTACATTTTGTAACTTTTATTATTTTACTGGTCAGTGTCCTATTGGGGATGGAAAGGTTTGGGGGTGTTAAGTATTTCTGAGGTCCTAGCCTTGCCATACATACTAACAGGTGAATTTCATGGACAGTTCATCTTGATAGGTCAAATAACATAGGCAGTTTCTGTAAATGATGTGGCATTAAGTTATTAAATTATTATTAGTTATAGTTTTATGTTAATAATGATACTGGTAGCAGAATATCACAAAGGACTTTTCTATTTATATGACTAAGTGCCATCTCAACTCATTATGATTCTGTGATATTACCAATACTGTTACATCAGTTAGAATATGCATGTGATAAGAAAATGGTATTTTCTGCCTTGCTGCAATACTGCTTCTGTAATGCTCTGTGCTCTTTGTCAACAGCATTTTTCCCAACATTGTGAAACTGCAAGGCTGTGCCGTTTTTTGTGTCTGTTTCTGCATTCTGACTCACCTGTTTGCTTTCTCCTCTAAGGTAAATAATTACAGTTTAGAAGAAGTTACTCATGAAGAGGCAGTAGCGATACTGAAGAACACATCAGATGTAGTGTATCTGAAAGTTGGAAAGCCCACCACCATTTACATGACCGATCCATATGGCCCACCAGATATTACTCACTGTAAGTGACTTCCGCAACCCATTTTGTAGGAGGTGTTGGTTTCTTAGTGACTGTGTTTTTCTCGTAGCTTGTCCAAAGTACCCCTTGAAGTTTATGAAACAGCTTGGGAGGCTACAAATACGAAATGTTTATTTCCACATCCGTATGCTACCCTCATGAAATATTACAAATAATATAACTCTGCTAAAGTATTATTGCAACAAAAGTAGCAGTGTAGTTGACTTACTGCTGTGCTGATTCCAGTTAGCCATTGTCTAGATGATCCGATGGACCTGTAACTCTTGTGGCAATAACATTAATAAGTACATGCAAATATATTTTGAAATATTATTAGATTTGTATACTGGAATCCTGTGTCCACTGAAAAATCAGAGCAAGCAGCAAACTATCTTGTAAAAACTCAGTGAAAAGCCTGAGGCAAATATATATAATATTTGAATAAAATATTGACTTGAAATGTAAAAATCACTGCTCTACTTATAAAAACTTACCTATTTTCTGTGTATGTCCAGTTCCTAAATTATTATTCCACTTTGTTTTATTCTTAGAACTTATATATGTTCATCTGCTATTTTTTCACTGAAGACAAAGGCCTTATTTGTCCTTGCATTCAATGTACACTCTTGAAAAGCAGTAAAATGTTGTAGGAAAAATTGTTGAAACAATATAGTAAAGCTCAGTGAAGGACCTCATGGAAGATGATTTTATTTTAACACAAACTGATTTCAATCAGGCTTTCATATGCAGGCACTCAAAATCATCTAGGCTCATGTCAGCATTCAGGTAGAAAGATGTACATCCAGGTGCATCGCCAGGACTCCCTGACATGACTAAGTACAAGGGTGGGTGGCTGTGGAGTCCTTATCATACACATATACCTTCCTCTTATGTTGACAGCCTCCTTGCTGATGTGCTTTTGTACCCTTAAGGAGACAACAGCAATTAGGATCTTCTGTCTCTCCCATCTGTCCCACCTACAGGGCTTCAGGATTTACTTACTTTTCTTTTGTTTCCTTATCTGAGTGTCCTAGGCTCCAACCTAGTCTTTATCTCCTGCCATCAGCTCTTAATGGCTTGAATCTTTGTTTTAGTTTGGATGTAGGCTGCCCTGACAAGTTACATGTAGTTATGGTGATTATTGATGACCTATTGATGAATCTAGGTGCTATCAATACATGCCATTCTTCTGTCCCTCCTGCCAGTCCTCCTGGTGTCCATACCCCGGCATTCCCATTCATTCCTTTTTCATTCACAACAATCTTAACATTTCAGTTGCAGCTCTCTGTACCACTGGTGCCTGTTAGTATAAACAGTTCATTATGGAAACTCCCTTTCTTCATTAAGTTGTTCATTTAAAACTCTCTGCCTTGGGTTAAACTACCAACAGGGACCAGCTGCACTATCTAACAATTGGATGACAATTTAATTTTTGAGCTTCAGCAACTGATCCATACCCATCCTGATGTCCTGCCAATAATCCTAGGGGCACTTGAGGCCAATGAAGGGCTGGGAAAGGCAGATTTACCCAGTAAATGCTCCAGATTTATTTTTTTCTGTACTTTTTCATAGTTATGCTATTGTGGACTGGAAAAGTTGAGGGAAAAGCTAAATATTCATAATCCTCCTTATTCAGACTGCTTCATAAGAATAGAAGGGAAGGTTTCTAACATCCATGTCAGGTGGTATACTCAGCTGTGCTGAGGATACCTATTTAGTTAGCAAATGTCACAACAGATGGCAATCATGTTGTTCAGGAGCAGTCTTGTCTGGATCTTAGCAAAGCCCAAGAAGTGAAAATGCTTAATGTCCCTGTTCAATCCCCTGCTTTATAATACTTTCCAAAATAATAATTTGGGACTTCTAAAACTGTGTTTTATTATGTCAAATTGTAGATCAGCAGCATATGAGGAAACAGAATTAATTCCAGAGGGAGTGTAAACATTCAAAAGATTTGCAGTAGCCCATCCCAGGCTGTTGGTGTATAGAGATTCATCTGTCCTCAGGGAACCTTTCATTATACCTACACATTCAGAATATTTCAGAACGGGTCATGGTCTTTCCCTGTAGAGATATTTTGCTTTGAAACATTCTGCATCTCAGCATCTGAAAGAAAGACTGAAACTAATAGTAGAAAGTTTAGCTGTCATCTTCTCATGAGAAAATTAATCACTGCTCATTGCAAAGGCACGTATCATTGTTTTTTCTATTTATCATTTCTTTTTCTAATTACATTAAGTAGAGATTGAATACAACTATCATTACATCTCTCCAGTCATAAATATCCCTAGTAACTTCAGAATAGCAAAATGGAAGCAAACAACAAAATCCACAGACCCAATATAGAATCAGACAGCACAGTCCTGTAATTTTCCTTACTAATCATTAATATGTAAAAGATTTGTATCTACTTTCTATTTTAAATATACAGATTTACTGTGATCTGAATACCATCTATGTTAGTACTGAAATTTCAGTTATATGGGAAAATTTGACACATTTAGTAGATCACAGCTTTCAGTCTTCACCATACATAATTCTTGCCATACGTAAAATTCCTGCTCTTATCCTGGACTGAGCTCTTACTATATTCCTCCCATCGCTGAATACTGGAACCAAAAAGAGGAGTGTGCTTTTAATGTCATTCTCTTCTATTTACTTTTCCTTCTTCAAGCAAGTCTTAATTGAAAAAAATGTTTCCTGTCTCTCAAACTGTCCTTTTTTATCCAGATCCCCTCTAAGGAGTTAGTCCCTGATAATGACCCAACATTATTAACTTTTCAGGAAAACTTCAGTTGTTCATTCTTTCTTGTTACATTTTAAGCTAAGGCAAGGATTGTCTGTTTTGATGTTCTTTACAGCAATGAGCACATTCTTGGTACTTAACTAATAGTGTGGTTGTGACATCTAATAGAACATGAAAGTGACTAACTAGAAATGCTTATTCTTACCATCAGCTTATTCTCCACCAATGGAAAATCACATACTCTCTTCTGGAAACAATGGCACTTTAGAGTACAAGGCATCCCTGGCCCCTATCTCACCAGGACGATACTCACCCATTCCAAAGCACATGCTTGTGGAGGACGACTACACCAGGTCAGATGCTTCTCTTTATTTCTTACCTTTCATGACATTTGCAAAGGACATAGATAAAGCATTCAGTGCACCCCTAATAGAATACAACGTATAGTTCTTTTCACCCATGTTCAAGGGAATATGAATTGAAACAGTTACAGGTATGAAGACAAGTGACAGAAGGACCACAAGTGAATGCTGACCTGAGGTCAGTGTCATCTGGGTGCAGTCCTACACTAGCTCCCAAACAACATGCTTGCAGTAGAACGGTGCTGGCACTGAGCAAAATTTTCTGCCTCTTACCAGGACTAGGTGTTCTCGGGATCAGTGACTCTTCTGGCTCACTGCATGTATGGGTGGAGGGATTGTACGTGCATTTGTACCAGTTGGTGACAGTGCACTTTGAAAGGTCCAGCTTGCTTAGTTTAGTGAAAGTGATGCTGAAATAGCCTGCAATTGCTCTGTGTATACACATTGAAAGGTAGATGTTATAGAGACAAAACACTATGGGAAAAGAAAAAAATGTATAAACTGTCCGCAAATAAATATAGGAGGGAAACTGGAAAAAGTTTCTTAACCATTAGAGAAATCATATTGTCAAAGTCGTCTGTGAGAGCATAGGGGCTAAAAGGAAATTGTTTATGCAGTGGCACTTGATACCTTGATAAAAGTGGGTTTCTGATGTAATTATCAGTAAAATGACCCTGGAAATTGCTTCTAATCCTTTTATTTTTTTAATAATCCCGAAGTAATTGTGACTATTATATGGAAATATAGTAGCAGAATTGTATCTATTTATGATTTCCAGGTAGAAACGACACATAGGAAAATGCTGGGAGGGTTCTTCTATGCCTTGTGTTAGATCAACACTGTATGTCACTGGTGAGACAGTGTGTTTGTTTGAAGAGCACTACCATTCACTTAGAAGACAACAGTTGTTAAGTTTGCAAAATAAAACCTCATTATAATGTCTAATGTCACAGCAGACGAGAAATTACTCTTTTTTTATGCTTCAGTATTTATAAATTTATTGTGTTTAAAGCTAGGTGGAGGCTGTTCTGATCATCTAACCCGACCTACTGTGTATCTCAAGCCAAAGAATCTCATCCACTTAATGTATTCATCAGCTTTAAAACTTGCCAGTTTGCATTTAATTTTTTCTTGTTGCATATGATTACGATCTAAAGCTGCTTAACTTGTTGGATCAGACAGATTCAGAGTAGCTAAATCATGTTGCAGTGTTTAATAAGGATATAAATGTATGGAAACCACACCTTGCTTCCCTGTTTTGGTTAAAAGATTTTCTCCTTTGTTTTGATTGAGGATGCAAGGCTGACATTGCTTTTCTTCAACTTATGAGACATTCAATTAGGATGACTATTTTCCAAAGGATTCCAAGAAGTTACAATCTAAAATTAACAGTTAAAATATTGATTTCATTAAATTGTGCATTAAGCTAGTACTGACCTCATAATTTCTAAAATGCCTGTGTATAGGAAGAATAGCAATGTAGTATCTAGGTTACAATGATGAAAACTTTGTCAATAAGCTTGTAGTGCTGAATTCTCTCCTTCTGAGAAAGAGTTGGCAAAGTTTAAAAACAACAAAAAACCACAACCTTAAAAATAAATAATAGCTAAGGAGACCAAGAAGTCACAGAAAGTGAAGAAGTAACCCCAAAAAAGGAGGAAAGCTGCCTTGAGAATTAAAAGACCATTTAAGCAGTTATAAGACCTTTAAGGTAATGAAGAAGTATCTGTAGACAGTCCTGTGTTTCTTTGTGTTCCTTGTAGCTGATTTTATCTTTCTAATTATGTCTACAAAATAACCCCAACCAAACCCCAAAACAAAATCCCAAAAAAAGAAAACAAGAAAAAAATAAGTAGTAGTCATAGAAGAGAAGGCAATGAGAGTTCCAGTCCATTAGTTCAGTAATATCCAGCAGGAAACGTACTTGCTCAAAGAACTTTGCAGGATATATATTGAAATTAATTAGTATGAAGCTAGTGTGTCTTTTTGATCTTTTTAGGAAGAAAGATGCATTCCTATTCTGATATTTGTAGCTTGTTTTTAGACAAGTTAATTTTGTGGTTTAACTCCTGACAGTAAAACCAAATAGTGACACAGTCTGGTTCTTGACTGAGGTATTCATACCAGTGTCCATTTTACATTATTTGGGTGAAAAAAATGAACACTTAGAGAAGTGGTGTATATTCTGTGAAATGCTGCTCTCCTGTGTTCTTCTTCCTATCTGGATTTCCAGATTAGTGTGTTGTCTAATGAAGGCTGATAGCCACGGTCTTCTGTGGCATGGGCAGTATTGACAGGAGAGGCTGACTCCAGAAGCGTGACCTTCTGTGGAAGGCTTGTGGTACTGGCAGAAATAAAGTTGTCGAGTAATAGGAGCAGAATCGTATCAGATGAATCAGGTGAAAATCTTGTAGTTCTAAACAAGTACTTACTTCAACCTGTTGAAACGGAGGAGGCTATTTTGGGCTTAATTATATTAGTGGTAATAGCTTATATGCTACACCGATACCCAGAATACAAAAGCACAAAGATAAAATTAATATAGTCATAAGAAAAATGGCACTTCTTACCATTGCATTTCCTCACTGGACATACATCGTACAGCACTAAGACACCTAAAAAAGGGCCAGAGACCAGTTTTCTCCTCTGATCACAATGACTAAGAAACTCTGACCTACAAAATGGAACTATTTGACCCTTGAACCATGCTGAGCCTTTTATTTTAAAATAAATATCCATGTAGCTAATTATTGCCTATTGATTCAACTAGGACTATTGAATACGCCACAGTCATCTTCACAGTTATAAGCTGGGAATAGTGAATGCATACTTTCTGTGCAATTCCATAAGATCTGCTGGTGAGTCTGCCATTAAAATAAGATATTTGGAAAGTCTTTGTTGCTGACCAGTTTAGAAAGACTTAAAATCTTTCGATCATCATACTGCTAATTTTAGTGAAATCAATAGATCCCTTGATTGCAGCATTTCTAATGAGATTTCCTCAAATAATTTTTTATAATTAAGATGATTGCCAACTGCCGCAGTGCTATCCATTAAAATTTACCTGGTTCTTGCTATAAAAGGTTTTCAGGGCTAATTTACATGGTGATCACATAAAGAAATTTATTACCCGTGCAGTCACAATATGACAACATTTCTGGCAGATTTTAATCAGTGCCACCTGAAGATATTTGGAACAGTAACTTCTCCAATATAAGATATTTTTGCAATTCCATAATTTTTTGTACATGTGATTTGAGTGAGGCTGATTACTTATTTTTGAACTTTAACTTATTTGCTATAATGAATCTATCAGTAAAGCTTAAATGGTTGAACATTCAACTCAATTTCTCCAGTTTCTCTTGCTTTTCTTTTTTCTTGTTTTTTGTTTGTTTGTTTGTTTTTCGTCTAGTTCTGTGGCTTTTTTTACTTAAAGCCTTGTATTTTGCCTAACAAAAGTAAATGTTTCTCTTCATAAAAACTTCTATTGATACTGAATCTGTGTCTGAAAAAAAATCAGTACAACTTCTACTTAATAAAACTCTGAGGAAAAAATAACTTATTCCGAGCACAAGGGATTGAAAAGCAAAAAATCATCTTCAGCCACAAGTTTTAATGACACTGAATGTTGTCTTTTAACTAATGAGTTTTTGTAAGTAGTGTATATTATTATTCCAAAATGATGCCAGCAATGGTCATAATTTAATTTTTGTTTTGTAGGATTGATTTTAAATTCACTCAGAATTGATGCTTTACTTTCC
>JAVSBS010025351.1:70134-97458 GCA_033124195.1 Coracias cyanogaster | reverse complement strand
TGTTCCCCAGGGGTCAGTACTGGGTCCAGTCCTGTCAATATATTCATCAATGACCGGGATGAAGGGATAGTGCATCCTCAGCAAGTTTGCTGGTGATACAAAAGTGGGAGTGGTGGCTGACACACCAGAAGGCTGTGCTGCTGTTCAGTGTGACCTGGACAGGCTGGAGAGTTGGGTGGAGAGAAACATGATGAAATTCAACGAGGGCAAGTGTAGGGTGCTGCACCTGGGGAGGAATAACCCCATGTACCAGTACAGGTTATGGCCCTGCTCTGGCAGGGGTGTTGGACTAGATGAACTCCAGAGGTCCCTTCCAACCCTACCATCTTGTGATTCTGTAAGTACATACTACATGTATCATGGGCATAAACTTTTAAAGTGGTTTTTACTACTTAAGAAGGACACCATGGGCTGATCGTGGTTAGTTCTGCGAATTGTCAGATCAAGTCTCAAGAGCAATCAAAAAAGTGAATAAGAATGGAAACAGGATCTGACAGGAAGGAAAAGGAGTGCAAAATGTAGTATTTTTCTCTATGAACCTGTGATGCATCCGAGTCTTGAATACTACATGGAGGCAACTGGAAAGAGCCCCAGGATAGGGTGACATGGATGATCAGGGTTGTAGCAGGGTTTCCAGCTGTAGCTAAATAACAAATAATTCCAGTACAGAAAAAAGATACCAGAGAGAGAAAGAACACAAATCTGCAAAAGTACCTGTGGCATAGAGAAGGCAACAGGCAGCTGCTGTTAGCACACTCTTGTAATCCAGATACAGGGAGTTTACAATTAATGCATCTGTTTAAAATATAGAAAATAGAAGTTTTTGAAATATTACCATGTGTTATCAATTAGCAACCAAGTAACAGGCTTGCAGTACACAAAGGTAGAGTTTTTGGGTATGTCACATGATTAGTTTGTGGGACTTATTGCCATAGTGTGTTGTGAGGCCTAAGAGTATAAAAATGTTCAAATACGGATGAGTATATATGGTCAAATTCATGGTGGATAGGGCTACTAGCCACAACTAGCTTGGATTTAGTTTCTGGTCTATGTGGTCCTTAACTTGCTGATTTTCATCAGCTGAGCAGGGAAAGGCTATTTGTTACTGGCTCTGTTTCCTAAAATGTCACTCCAAGGGACTAGGGCCTTTGATCTGATAAATCTAACCATTCCTACGTGAAACAGCCTTTTCCATTATGGCAACAGAAAATCATCACTGTTTTTTTCAAATTAAGCATTTCCTAATTCCTAGTGGCTAAGAATAATGTGAGTAGAATTGGGTCTAGAATATTAAAAGTTCTAAATTATACTTACCCATTTTTGTAGGCCATTTCATTTGAAAACCTGATTAAAATGTTAAAATAGTATTGTTAAGGAAAACAAGGCAATCCTTACTCTTAATTTCTGTGCTAAAAAACCTGCCATGATCTTAAGCAGTTGTTTTACGGTTATGAAAACTTTTAAAGCTCATGAAAATAGCAGTTAATAATGGAAAAGCTGAGAAACTGTTGATTATAGAAGGGTTTCTAGAAAGAGCTAAGGTAATGTACTTCTGGCATTTTCCTTCAGCTCTTCACACCCTTCTCTGTCTTTCATTTAGTTGAAATAAGCATGTCATTTGAGTGATTGTTTCTTACTCTAATTTTGAGGACAAAACCTATAAAGTAAAGTAAATTCCAGATAAACCTATTGAACAATAAGGTGTGTGGTTCTCCCAGAAAGATACATGAACAAGAAATTCAAAGTCAAAAGACATATATGTAAAAATCACTGGCTAATAGAAGTGGAAGTGTTCATTTGTATCAAATTGCCATTGATTTTTGTTGCATTAATGATAAACTTTTAAAGACAACTCTGCACACTTCCCAGCAAGATTATACTAGCAATACTAATGTAGTAGTTGTCTTTACTAAACCTGGGTGCAATTAAAAATTGCTACTCAAAAAAACCAAACAAAACAGTTGGAAACTTTTTAAAATTTATTTTCTCTCAGACTGAATTTAGTGTTTCCTGGCTCAAGCCCTGCATAGTCAATACGCTGTAAGAGCTTAGCTGGTTTATTTCCATATCATAAAAGGTTTTAAAATTAAAAAAAAAAAAAAAACAAACTGTTAACATTTAATGTGCTATGTGTTGGCAACTGAACCCTACCAAACAGGATTCTGCAATTAAAAAAAAAAAAAAAAAGTTAAAATTAAATTGAGGACCCTGCATGATGCTGAGAGAATGGTTTTAATAATGCCATTTTCTTATATCTTCTGCTGTGCAATAAAGCTAGCCTGAAACAATAGCACAATGAAAATCCACACCAGGAATAATAAAGACTACAAACAACTAGGAAGATTTGCTTTGTTTACAAAATCTGTTATGAAATAAATGAAACCAGTGTCAGATCAGTCTTCTGGCTCCCACTGTTACTGTAGCTTTCCACAATCGGTTACACCTTTCTATGGAAATTGTGCCTCATTGCAGTTATATATATAGTGACTAACAATTGCAGTTTTCAGTATTTTTTTTTCTAGGAAAGTAGTTTATATCTGCTTCTCACACTAACATTTAAAGGCTAACCTTGTGGTGCTGAGTGACTTGATTCTCTCTCTTGTGACTGAATTATCTGAAGCATGCTCAGGCCAAGCTGTGCTATTACATTTTCTATTGTCTTTCCTGTACTATTGTACGTCTGATTCTCATGGTAACCTAATTATTGTGGTCCATCTAGACCTAGCATTTGCTGCGCTCATTTATCACAGAGCTTGTTTTTTAGCTCACTGGTAAAGACAGAGAAATGTAATGTATGTTTGTCACTCAATAAACGTTTTAATGGCAGAAGGGAAGCAGATCTGCTAACTAAGGCGTTAAAGCAGCAGTTAGTTATTTTTTAGAGTTGACCCATATTAGATAATTACTCATTAAAATAGATATTACAGTTATCCATTAAGTATACAGTAATACTCACACATTTGGCATTTTAAGGGGATTTTTGAGTATTAACAAAATTAAGATAATGGAAAAAATAAATTCCGTAACATACTTCTTTGTTTTTTCTCATGCTAAAAATTACAAAAATTGCTTAGTATTTATTTTAAATAAGACAAAATCTCTGAGGCTGTGCCTGCTATATCTAAAAGTAATGCAAATAGACTACAGTGAATCTGTCCTTAAATAATATATATCTAGCTTTTACACTTCTGCTACAGCATTCTAAATTACCTGCTATATGTTTTTAAACTCATCTAAAGAATTAATGCATCACAAAGACCTCAATGTTTATGTTCAGTCTGGCTTTTAATTATTTTTCGAGAAAAGTTTATGTGAGCTTGTCTGTATTTTTTTCAGAATGGCACATTAGAAAGTATTTCTAAATAGCATTCTCCTTATCCCACGCTTTGAGAGAAGACGTGTCTCTGTCATAGCACTGGAGAAGATATGTGAGAAAGGATTTACCACGTGGGCTGATCCTGTCAGATAGATGTTCTTTCTTCTTCCATTGAGGAGGAAAAAAAGGACAAGAAAAAATGCTGCATTAAAAAAATTATTTAAGAAAGCTGGGTGGTCTTCATAATTTTTTAATTATTATTATTAGGCATTGTTGTTTTACAAAGTAGGTATGTAATATTGTAGCTAAGTACTAGTTTGCCACAGGGAAAGTGAAGATCCAGGAGGATGTTTGAAGTTGTCTGTTGCAGCAAGTATCTCGTATTACTTTTAAGCATTACTGGCCTACATGGAGCACAGTTTGTATGACCAGGACAGTGATCTGCCCAGTATGTTTTAATCGTTCTCCTCCTTTCCATTTTTTTATCCCAAGTTTCAATTATTTTTACACTATTTATGTTTACTGAATCAAATTGGGAGAGAAAATAAGTTTATACTGATCTGAGATGGACCCTTGATGTTACACATTGCTTATTTTTCAAGTTCCTACTTTTCTGTGCCAATGAAATGTGCAGCCAGGGCCCAGCTCTGCAATCTGCAAAAAGTAGTATGAAGGTATCTAAAGAACCAGTTCAGTCCACCATCTTAATGACCTTGAAGAATGACGTCTGATGGTAAATAGGTGGCTATAATGATCTCAGATCAGTTCATAGGCCTTAGTGCACTCATAACTGGAATTAGCTGATATCCCAAATCATATTCTAAGAGCCCAAACTTTAAAAGGATAAAAAGTTTGAGTTCCTTTTCTTAACCTTAAGACCTCTCTTCTCAGCTCAAATACCAAGGGTATGCTGTTAGCTAGGTTGCAGTATATATATATATAATACCAACAACTAAAAAACTTTATACATCAGTACAGTGACTGGTTCATTTGCTGGTACCCTACCATCCAGCAAGACTGAAAGTGAAAAATACTAAATGTTTTAAAATTTGCTGGGCTTCACAAGACATTTTGTTAGGTAGATGTTGAATGTTTTTCTTCATTTTGCTTTTGGAAGCAGTTTGTAACTGTCAGTTGAAAGACCAGTCTCTCATATCTGTGCATCTCTGTGGCATGATTTGTGCCTCGGCACAGGGTGGGATGGTCACTCACTGATGACTCAGTGTAGTTTGAGCATTCACAACAAATCCAAGAGATAGCAACAATCTCATGTCATCTGCCAGTTAGGAAAGACAAGTAACTTGAATATAGGAAGCTAGCAAGTTGTTTATGGACTGTTTACTTTTTAAGTCATGGAGAAATCTACAGTTTTTATTCATCTTCCTGCACAGGGGAAATATTTATTCTATTTTAATAGTAGGTATCATTTATATTTGATATTTGTACTTGTTCTTTAATATACTGCATAAAAGTAAAAGTGATTTTTGAGGGACTATCTAAAATAATATAAGTGGGGTTTTTTCCAGATTTTTTTAATTGAAAGCAGCAATTGATTTAGTAAGTAAATAATTAAATCAAATCCTTGGCAACAAGTGTGAAATACTGTGATTTAAAAAAAAAAAAAAAGTTGCTACCTTAGACATTGTTAAATGGATTTTACTAAATGCTTGACAGAATGCTTTGTAACCTACTGAATGACAGCTTTTCTATTTTGATATTGGGTAATCTTAAATTGCCCTTTTTTAACTGTTAAGTTTTCCCTGGGAAAGTCAGGCCCAGAGAGTTCTCAAATCATATGTCAGATTGTTATGAATAATGTTATTAGCATTAAGTGAGACCAATTTTCAAGTAAAGCAGCTACTCCTTTTCCCCCAAAGGATAAAACCAGAAGCTAACAACAAAGGAAAATACGCTCTCTGTATCTGCCAGTGCATCCACAACCGTAATAAATTCTGGTACCTGTGAAAGTCACAGCACAAACCACACCCATGTGAGGCACAGTGCAGCCAGAAGAACAAAAAGAGTTCATTAACTGCTTGGCCTCTTGATATTTTCAGGCTTCTGAAATAAGATTTTCATCTAGCTAATACTGTACTGTTGTGATTAAAGACAGTGGCATACCCTGGATCTTCTGGCAGAAGCAAGGTTATAACAGCAATTGTATCTTGGCACTCTTTAGAACAGAAACTTCAGGAAATTATGAGTCAAGTTTCACTCTGCCAGTAGGTCCAGAGGTGTCTGCTGGGACCAACACAGTAGCTGGAAAAGGTGCATGATGGAATATGTACTGTGTGGTGCATTTTTTTAAAAACTTCTGGTTATCTCCTGTGGATCCCTGGTTGGTTGGTACTAAAGGCTGCATCACCTTCTCCCTCCTCCCCAAGCAGCTCCCTGGGAGGTTTGTGGTAAGTATTGCCTCTCCCAAGCAGTTGACCTTTACACACCAGGAGAGAAATGCTTGGTGGCCAGTCAGTGTCAGTTTTAGGATCTTATTCTTTGTATCAAGCTTCACAGACTGCTGTCATTTAGAGCAGCAGTGTAAGTGCAATTGTGGTAGCCTTGTCAACAAGGTAACTGTTTGAGATGTGGTCTGCATAATAAGATTTTGAAGGTTGAATCTGAAAAGAGAGTAGCGAACTCTTGAAATGAAATTAATTGCCTGCCAATGAGATGAATTGCTTACACGGTTTGCTACCATCCATGTTATTATAGCATATGGCTCACTTTGACCACAGCTCTACTTGCAAAGCCCCAGCTCATCAGGGCAGAAGTATGTTGTATTAACAACTAATAGGTACTTCATCTTTATCTTAAATTAACAGGTAAAATTTACCTCCTTTCAGGTAATAAACATCATACTTTCTTCTATGCAATGTTCAAAATTAAGGTAATAGAAAGCTGTGCATAAGTAATGTTGTCAGATTAAAAAAAAAAAAAAGCAAGCAGAGTATGCGGGAAAATTCATCACTGAACTTCAGAGATAAGATATTCCCTTTCAGTGCCACACTTCCCATAAGCCAATATTATGGCCCTCTTATACTGTGTGTATCTTTACATGCAGTTGCTTGTATGCTGTAATATTATGTTATGAAATGTTTCCTTTAACAGCACACTTTACTTGTCAGAAAACCCCTGCTGAAAAGGTCTTGACAGATTTGTTCTGCATGCTTGTAAAATGATTTCTGTATTCTGTCTGTATTCTCAGCCACTAATACACACCTGATCTTTTACTCTTGTCTCTGTATCACCAGGCCTCCTGAACCTGTTTACAGCACTGTGAACAAACTGTGTGATAAACCACCTTCTCCTAGGCACTATTCCCCTGTCGAGTGTGACAAAAGCTTCCTTCTTACAGCTCCCTATCCCCACTACCACGTAGGCCTGCTCCCTGACTCTGAGATCACCAGGTACTGCATGCGCTTCTTCCTCACCTCCTTCATTAGAGTGCATGAACATCACTGGATTTATCTCATAGTTTGCATCTTCACCATAAATCTCCTTTTTCTACAGCTTGTGCTTGTTTTTAACCATGCTTTCACATCTGCACCACTGGAAGATATATGCTACCTCGGTATATAATTTTGGTCATCCAAAATCCAGTGATGAACATAGGCAATGTTTTGATCCATTGGAATGGTGCTCTAAAATAGGTTACATAATACGCGTCACATTTTACAACTGAATTCAGTATTTGCTTCTCTGTGAGTACAGAAAGGGACTAAGACTTCTCTGAAACCTGTAGTAATTTGGTTTGGTTCAGTCATTTTATTTCTGTATTGTGCATACTTTGTTCACTGAGCATCTTTGGGTTTATGGGATGGCTGCCTAAACCATTTAGGAGAAATTGAGCAAAAATTAATCACCTCCCTCACCAAGTCATGGTTGAGAACATATCTAAAATTTAGCATTCCTAGGTTACCTATGCTCTGCGAGGACAGTTGGTAAAACCTAAAATGATGAACATTTCCATAACTGAAGTAATGGAAGATATTTCTATAAAATAGTCAGTGACTGCCTCCTGAGAAGTGCTTAATAAAGCAAAACATACTATCCAAAACTGTTTGCTAGTATAACCCAGCTATTTTTCTATAGTCTACTAGAATAGTAGTAGTCTATATGCAAGTAAGACTTGAAAGACAGAGAAAGCATTAGGTACAAGTTTTCAAGAAGATGTTGAATGCTTCCTTTCTCAGGAAAAATCTATCGTGTTTTATATTCCAGAGTAGAAGAAAATTAATTTTATTTGGAGCTTTGATCATAAACATTTTCTACAGAAAACACTTTTCAAAGAAAAGAGTTAATGTGGGAAGAAAAGAGCAGAAGTGTGTAAGTGCAAAGTAAAATGGTAAATTAATGTAAAAGACAATAACAGGAAATAAACCCCAGGGAACAGAAAAACAACTGTAAGAGAGGTTGCAGTGCTATGAAGGAGAAAGCTAAATTAAAAAAGCAGTAAGTTGAATACCAGTGAAGAATGCCACAGATGTGGTAAGACCATGGAGAAGCTGTCAGTTTATTAGAATGAAAACTGTGTAGCTTCTACATGCTTAATCACTGGGCAAAGTGATTAGTCAAGGTGTTCAGGCCAGTGCAATGTATTATAGAGATATAACTAACTCCAGAGGGGTGCCAGGCACTAACAGATCCATCCACAATTCTTTAATTTCTCTGCAAATACTAACTTAAAGGAAATAACTAGCCAAAAATTGGTAAAATGACTTCAAGTCTTTAGGTATAAATGTACATATGAATAATATATCTGTAAGAATCACAATACTTCTGTGTTTAGAGCCAGATAACAAAAGAGATTATTATAAAAAGACTCTTACTTTTTAAATGGTCCCTTTAGAAAGGAAGGGAACAACTTGAACTAGAAATATAGGTTCTAGGGGATTTTCGAGTCATGGAGATTTGTACTGGAAGCACTGAGGATTATTTTGCAGCTTGCTAACCATAGAGAGATGCAATTCATTGCTATATGGTCGATCTCTATAGACATGACTGTCAGGACTGTGGAAGTTGGGGGGAAAGTGTGAATCTGTTAAGGCTACTTCCTACAGAACAGATACTCAGATGCCAGTAATCAGTGGAGCCCTGGAGAGCTCATAGAAAGATGCCATTTTGCCACCTGAAGGTATAATTCTCTACATTGTTTTGCTTTATTGTGTGATTGATTGAATACTTGGTCATCAGATATTTGATGACCTGATAACAGGGCTGGGTTTTGTTCTGGGAGTGTCAGCTAACAATTCTCCCTAAGAATAAGATTTCATTCTATTTTGATGTAAAATTAAGCTTTGGTCCCTGTATTTTTAATCACTTTGTTTGTATTAACAGTCCAACAAAAACTGCAAAAAGAACACAAAAGATGAGAAACGACACAGCTCATGGTTAACTGCTCTGCGCTATGCTCTGCTACATGCTGTGGTAGAGGCAACTGATTGCTATAATTTATACTTACTTCCCACTGTGAAATAACATTCAGATGGAAAATATGACAGTTTTCGATGTTCTCAAATACTGTCATCTTTTCCACAAGACTCTTGGAATAGCTGTCCGTGGAGGAAGAAATTTGAAATAATATTTCAACAAATGCCTTTGATGAGCAAAGTGACAGCTTTACAACATACACGATGATCTGATTTCCAAGTGGACTCAGTATTCACAGTTGGAGAACAGATTTCAGAAAAATATTAATTCCATTTCATCCCTAATCAAAGTGGCTATTTTTGCAGAAGTGTTCATTGTATGCAACCCTGAATTTCACAAAGGTGATGTCTCAGGGCTGTAATGTGTTGAATATTTGGAAGCATTAATTCATAAAAAGACCTTGTTTTAAATCTACAGCTATGATACCACCATATATATTGGAAGTTGTACTACAAAAAAAAAAACCCTCCAAATATTGACCAGGCATTTTGAATGGTCTCCTCCGAATATTGACCAGGCATTTTGAACGGTCTCCCCTTACTCACCTGAATTCCTCAAAGCCCTGTTCATTATAGAATTCTATGGTCTCCAGTTAAATTTTAAAAGCCCTGTCTTCCTGCAGGCTTCTTAGAAAGAGTTTTTCATCAGAATTTGTCAGCCTCACATTTGAGGAGGAAGAGAGAGGGGATTATTTGCTTGTTTTGGTAACTGCAGTAATTGTTGTATCTCAGTGCTCCAATGTTGAGAATATGCTGCTGAGCTGCAAGAAATTTGGTTTGACAAATAACTCTTCCAGAGGAAGAACATGAACATGATGCCATGTTCTCCCAGTTGAAATGCTTGTAAGCCAGCCAATGCCTTTCAAATTGCTGCTTCAGATAATTTGTCAGCTACTCCTCAGATGATTGTTTTGTCAAGGCTCATTAACTTAATAGGCAAAGAGAATTCCTAGGCCAAAGCCTTATTTGTCTGTAATAAATTCAAGTTTGTAACCCAAGCTTTTATAGTGGTCTGTCTTCTCTACTGGGAGATTTGGAGGTCTAGAACAATATAGTCCCATTTTAGGACAAAAGTAATTTGTTTTTTGATTGAATTATCAGTTCATGTGAATTGATATTACCAGACCTACATCAATGTGCAACAGCTGACAGTCTGTCACATTGAAGGCAGGAGTAGAGAGAGAATTTTGGAGTAGTAAGTTTTCCTTTGAGAGTGCCACATGGGAACAGATGCAGAGTATTAACGTCCTAGCCTCTGTCACTACTGACAGTTATATGTACAATTATAAGATTATTGGAAGAGAAAGGAAATCACAGCTCATAGATGTAACAGTCTTTCTACAAAGACAAGACTTTACTTCTGCATTATGTAACAAAATGTTGTGTTGTCAGTCTTTGCACTGAGAACTTCATTACATTCACAACTACATAGACACACTTAAAAATGCTTTAGTTTTGCTCAGAACTTACTTCCCTGTCTTCATTGAAATATTTTTGGCACTGTAGATGCCATCATAGTTTTTGCTTAAAGGGCAGCCTTGATATTGTTAGTCGTGTGATTTTTTTCTTTTCATGAGTATTTGCTTTTCTCTTAAGCCTTTGGTCATGTGATTACATCAATATTTTTGAATACATGTAGGGGAAGGAACGAAGGATAGTGTTTCAGACTTTTTGGTCATAGGAGAAAAGCTTGGGAATGTGACTCCTCCCAAAAAAATAAAAATAAGTGAAAATTTTGTTCATGTTTAGTCTAGCTTTTGTAAACTTGCAAATCCTCCTTAAGGTGCTTGGGTGCCTGGATTTAAAGTATTTGGCTTGCTTTTAGCTTCAAGATTAGTTTCTTGAAGCCAGCCCCAGTTCTGGCTGACACTGAGATCTACAGACTTAGGCAAGGTATGATTCTGTGCTTTGTTTCCCAGTCTCTAAAAGAGGTTTTAACAATGATCTCATAGAGCTTCTTTGAAAATGAATTCTGTCTGAGACAATAGCATCCTATTACTAATGGCAATTTGTGTTATTATTTAATAACATAAAAATTATTTTAAGGTATTTGATGAGTTAAGTTAATGACATCAGTTCTTGGGACCACTATTACTTTCTCACCTATGGGGATTAGGAAGAGAAGATAATATTGGCACAGGGCTATAGAGAAGAGTCTTTTGCAGCCAACAGCATGCCATTTACGTAAGTAAAGGGTAACCGAGCATTGTGTAACTCTAAATTAGAGCTACACAAATAAAACTGTGCTGAAATGTATGCAGGACACATGGGTAAGGAGACTATAATGTCCAGGATATTGATGATTGATGTGTGATGCTACTTCCAAAGTATGGCTGAATTCCCACAGCCTCCATGTAGTCACACAAGAGTCACTACACATCGGTATTCTCTGCAATCAGACTGGTATATGTCTGCAACACTAACCACTGCTTGTGGTCACCTCTCTTAATTCTAGGGATCCCCGGGATCCCTCCATAGCCCATGAAGGGGTTGCTGAGAAGGTGCTGATAGCTTTTCACTGACCCTAGCAGGAAGTTAATGTAACCACCCTTGAAAAAGGTGGGGGTGGTGACCTTTTCTGGTACTCATTGCTTTTTCATTTGTTAATATCTGCACGGCCTTTTTCTTCACAATAACCTACTGGGAGTGAGCTTATTGTCAAAATGATGCATATAACTGTACTTGTGTGTGGCTGCCTTCCAGGGAGGCTTTTGTCATCTTTATTGAAGTTCACATTGTACAGGAGTGCTCATCGTCTCCTTTTCAATCCCATGTGTTTAATATGGGAATTACATCTCCCAAAACACATCTAGCCATATTTTGAGTTTTTTTAAATGCTTGGCAACCTGAAAAAGGGACCTATCAAGCAAGCAGTAAAAAGCAATGATATTATGAAAGTGTGTCCTCAACTTGCCCTACATAAACACAATCACCTTTCTTGAATTTAAAAATAAATTTTACTGTTTGTTGTATTTATTTATGTGTCTTTTGTGAAAATTTCAAATAATAATTGCAAAACTGAAAATTCATTTGTTTTGTGCAAATAGGTTTAAATACTTAAATATTTAAAATAAGAATAGGAGGAGGTTTGTACTTTTTCCTATTTCAACATCTTGGAGTCAACTTCTGGTCTGATCTTCATTTTACACAATCCAGCCAAAGACAACAAGCTTATATATGGTGAACTAGTATTACTAAACAGCACTTCTTAAAGGGAGTGGAAGGGAATAAGTAAACAGAGCTACAGAAGTATATTCTTTCTGTGGACTTTTGAACAAAATGATAGTACCGAGGTTCAATTTACTCAGTGTCAATGGAAACTGAATTAATCCTATAGTCACAAAGAAAAAAGGTCTTTAGAAAACAAAAGATGCCTGGTTAAAATAACTCTTGATAAAGTAGCTCCCTAAAACCATAAGGTGGCATTTAAAAAAAAATGAATACTGGCTTTTTCTTTTGTTAAGTGACTTGAAGGCATATCTACACATAAATTTAGGCATTCAGAGGCACAGACCATATAGCAAGCTCTAAGCAATTTAAGAGATTAAACTGGTCATCACAGAGGCTGGCTTGGGTGCTGATGTTCATACTGATGGGAATTGAAGCATCTTGTTGCTGATTTCAGTGAAATTTAGGTATGTAAGCGCTATGGCCTTCACTCCCTAAAAAATATCTTTAGCAATTCAAGTACTTCTTTAAATCTGGCACCTAGACCTTTCTAAAAGTTAGCTTGGAGACTTTGACTCATGCAGGAACACACAATTGCAGTGGTTGACAAGAGGCAGCCCAGATGCGTACAGCTACCTACCCATTGTGCTTGACTGGGTGGCACTGCTTCTGAAAGCAGCCCTAGAACTACAATATTTTATAGTCATATAAGGCAAAACAAAATCAACATAAACTTTGTTGATTAACTGTCTCAACTCAAATACAGTGTTTCACTGTAGATTGTCCCTGCTTGTTCAAGGTAGCAGGCACAAATTTGAACATAGGAAGTTCCATCTAAACATAAGGTGGAACTTCTTTACTTTGAGGGTAGCAGAGCACTGGAACAGGCTGCCCAGAGAGGTGGTGGAGTCTCCTTCTCTGGAGACTTTCAAAACCCACCTGGATGCCACCCTCTGCAACCTTCAGGTGAACCTCGGCCTAGATAATCTCCAGAGGTCCCTTCCACCCCCTGTCATTCTGTGATTCTGTGATTCTACGTGAAACAGACTCCTAAGGCCTTAAAATTCTTGAGGATCTTTTGGAAATAATACAAATTAATTGTAGATTTTCCTTATCATTTTCAATTTTAAAAGTCTTAACTGGAACAGTTTCCTATATTTCTTTTTAATCCTGGCACAAGCGTTCTCTTCAATTAAATGATCCAGTCATGTAATTGTTAGAGTTAATGAAATAAAAATGATCCTGCCTTTCAGCCTCAGTTTTCATGTTGTTTTGTGTGGATGAATCTCTGACCATAATAAGGACAAACATTCCTACAGACTCTCTTAAAAAAAAAACCAAACCAACTATTTCGTTTTTTTAATGAGGATTCTTCTATTTTGGACACTATTAATTAAAACTGTCAGGAAGATGCACCTTTTAAAAACTCAAGGGAGATTATTTCAGGAGAATCTTAACCTGTAAAGGCATAAAATCTTAAGTTCAAGTGTTTAATTATATAGAGTTACAGAAGCCTTTCAGGTTAAGATAAGAAGCTTCAGAACAATGCTGCTGGGCTTTATTTCCAGTTGTGCTGCGGACATTCTCCTCAGTTGAGCAAATAAGTTAATTCTATTGGTTTTGCCTTATCTATCAATAATCTTCTTGCTCAGCTACATTGAGAAGGATAGCTAATATTAAACAGAATGGAATAAAATTTTTTAGAAAGTTTTTTGTTCTGTTCCATTGTTAAGGAAAATGTTTTGTATTTTTTGAATGCATGGTTTGATTTCAGAGATACTGTGCTTTCTTGTGCTACAGATCCTCTTTTGTTCATATTCTACACCCATGGAAATTAAACTGTAATTCTTAGCTCATAAAATGGACAGAAATATTAACTCAATTTAGTTAAGTAGCAGTATTTACTATGTCTTTAGAGAAGAAAAAAAATCAGCTCTCAGTAAGAAAACATTTGTAAATCACTAGTATTAAAATTTTCCTGCTGTTATGATTACAAACACAGACTACAGAGAGAGATTTGGGAACAAAGGAAAGATGTTTCCTTCCTTTCCATGCCTATAAGCAATCTCTGAAATTCAGTCCCTAAGTAAGTCACAGGGAATGTTCCCAAAGTCTCAAATGCCAGTTTCTGTGTCTTTTTTGGATTAATGGTGAAGCCTGGAACCAGGAAACTAGGAATGCATTAGGCCACTTTTAACTGATTCCTGCCTGAGAATTTTGGCTGGGGCAATTGGTCATCCAGTACAGGGAGGGTGAGGTGGACCATGACCCTCAAAACTGAAGTTTTGCCTGATGTCTGCTTCAGACATTCACCACCTAACATTGTCTACAGCAGTTACTGACTAGATACAATACAGGAGTGGTGCTTCAGATTATCTCAGGAAAATCCAATCAGTTCATAACTCAATCCATACAATAACTTTGTTATTTGAAATGCTTATTTCTGTGAGACACGTTATTGTTTATTTCCAGTGTACGTAAGCAACCTCTTATTCTGGTCACTGAAAATCCCCTTGAAACACTTCTTCCAAAATCATAGAGCACATATTTGAACCATATCTGGTTCAAATGTATTCAGAATAAATTACAAAAAATTTGACAGAAAGCGTTGCTCTGCATAGGAGTGCTACAGTAACAAGCTAATGGAGCCATTCACTAATTCAAATATTGCCCACAGTGACGAAAGTTAATGACAATTATTACCTGACAACAGTCTAACAGCCGATATGAGAAATGGGTTTGGAGATTTCAGTTTAATTCCTGTGCACAAGTTTCCACATCATAGAAATCATCAATCCATCTGTCACAGTAATTGCTAGACTCTCAGCTCTTCAGAAAAAAAACAAGAATAGATTTAACTTGTAGAATACGTTACTCTTCTTAGCCTGAGAGAGTTCTTTGAGCTTAGAAATAAAATATTACTATGGAGATAGGGTAAATAAAGCTACCCTGTGGTTACCTATGCAGTACCTGTTCGGAGAATAATAACTTCCAGGGTTGTGGCCACACACATAAGAGAAAGAAAGCTTACTGGTTAGGGCAAAGAGCTGGAAACTGAGAAATTTGCCTGTACCACTGACACCTTGTATGGCCTTCCTTCAATTTCCTCCAATTGTGAAATATGTGACACATCCACAGACATCACCAGCAACCCTCGGAGTTAAAAGATATTTCCAAAAGGTGCAGATGTGCATGATTTTCTGCACTGCATAAAAAAGAGTGATCATTAGTACCAAGCAGAGTGATGGGAGGCTTCATGGAACGCAGGTGGGACCTCTAATTATTGCAGTGTAATTTGTTGTGGAAATGAAAGAGAATTACAGCAGTAATAATGAACCTTCCCTGGGCCCTGTGCTGGTCTTGTTTTACACTACAGTTATCCCACTGGAGTAACGTAGTGCTGACTAAGGACCCCCGATTATTTTGCATTTAATTATTGCCATTTATTATTGTTGACATAAGCCCTATATGTAGATACTTGCAAATTATGTCAATTTCTGTTAGTTTTACCAAGTCAGGTAAGGTCTGACTTTGAACAGAATACAGCTAAAAATGTGTTTACAATGGAGAAATCAGGAGGTAGCATTCTGCTGAGTCTGTGCTAGGCCAACGATGCTGCAAGCCTCTTTGAGGACACTGTGGTGTAAGGTGCTGCAAAACTATATGAGCTGTTTAAAGTAGAACCTCACCTCTTGCAGATGCTGATTCTATAGCACTTTACTACTTCTGTCCAGAAAGTATGAAGGACTAGTTAATGGAATAGTCAGAAACACAAAAGTACTAAGATTAAATAAAACTCTTTAAGTAGTGGAATCCACCTCCTGGGTCTAAACTAAAATTTCTACGTATTTTTGGTCTTCTTTTCAGATCTTTTTTCCTGCTATCAGAATGTATCTGTACTTTTATGGGTCTATGAGGATAGTAATTATTTCCCATAATAAAGGGAAAATTGATTTCAGTAGCCAAAGTGGGATCATGTTCTTGTTTTTAAAAGGGCATACAACCAAATGACTCCATATTTCTCATGTTACTGCAGAAATATTTATTGATTAGTACTCGTTACATTTCCTATTTCAAAAAAGCTCTTTGAAAATATTGACTAAATAATTGAAACCATCTGTTTGCCGAGACTTCAGTGTGATACAATTAATGATAACCATAACCCTCAAAACTTTAAGATGCTTATCTATATTTGAGTTGGACCGAAAGTCTCAACATAACTTTGGGGGCTTGTTGTACATTTTTCCCTGATTCAATCTGGCAACACAAATACTACAAAGGGGTTTATGAAGATGGACAAAATAGCAGAGAGTCCAACTCATTTCTGATAAATTACAGATTTGGAAGTACCTAAATTACATTTGAAAATGAAATGTGAGCTACTAACGAAATACAGACCAGAGATATATAGGTGAGAATCTCTGATTAAATTCCATATTTTGGCATGTTGTTGCTTTGCAAACCATGAGACTTTTGCTCTATATCCCAGTTTGGTTATTGAATTTTCCATCTCTTCGTCTTTCAAACCCAAAGTAATCTGAGTATACACTCGGTAGAGCTCTTTACCAACGCCTTCTATATTTCTAATTAAACCAATATCACTCCAGTTCACTTGTATCTGTATTTTCTCACTTACCTGTTTGGTGTAGGAAATAGTAGCTCAGACCTTCACAAATAATATCTTAAAGCTATTATTTAATTTTTTGGGTGGTTGGAGGTGCAATGTGCTTGGCCACTAAAATTATCAGGTGATTACGTAAAAAAGGTTTGTTTGGTTGTTTTTATTTTTCCATGTAGACTTAACTTCTAATGTTGAAACCTTCAGTAAGGTGTAAATATGACTTCAAATCTTTAAAATTTCTCTTATAGATTCCACTTCAGAATGTACATTGGAGTTGGAAGGATAATTTCTAGGGACTATGGTTGTGCCTATTAGCAGTCAGTTTCTCTTCCAACTCCAGAGTTTATTTCGTGCATTTGTATAAACGCTGTAATCTTTCCATATATTAGTTCAATATTTTAAAAGTGTGTGTCTGTGTAGGAAATAATGAAGCTGTACTATAGAGGAAGACAGTAAAGTTTAAGAACATTGGTTCATTACTGGAAGCTGTTCAGACTTTTTCTGGTGTGCAGCTCTAAGGTTGTAGAGCTCATCTGTCACTATACTGTCTCAATACTTGTATCCAAATTTTTCCCCAGTTGTGATTTTAAAACATGAAAGCTTTTCTGGATTTACTCATTATCAATATCTCCACAAGAGAGAGTGCCTTTCCTACTCCTTGGAATCCAAAATCCTTGGAAGTTTGAAAATACTGAAACTTTGTTTTGTAACTGAAAAAGTGAAGGGGGAAGATTTAGAGTTAAAATTTTCACAATGTAAATTATAAAGTTACTGTACTTCACCATAGTTTTGTAAGCATCAGAGCATTTATCTTTTATTAATTTGAGATGTAGTACCTGGTGTGTGTTGTGGGGGAAGAAACACTGGAAAGGAAAGGCAGAAACAGGGATGTTTATTTGTTACTCACAAATACAGGACAAATGCAAAATCCTAAGCTTGAGGTTTTGGATAGGAAACATTGAAAAGGACAAGAAAAACCTGCCACTGATGAAACATCAGTATTTATACGGAGCTATTCAGTGCCAATTTGCAGTAGTAGGATAAATGGATATAGGAGCCCATCATAAGTCATAGTCATCATCAGCCATAGCTGCTGTATCAAAATGAGGGCGCTGGGAAAAGTTTTTTTCTGTTTTGTTAAGAAAGAAAAGGAAAAAACACAGATTAGGTGTTCGGAAAGGGTTACAAGCTCTAAGCATCCCTGAATTTTGTGAAAGTCTTGTTATGCAACTGACCTTTTTGGGTTGAACCTAAATTTAGCTAAGTTGTCATTGTAAATTTGCATGTAGAATTTCTTAATGTTTTGGGATCTTGAACAATTTATTCTTTAAAGGGATTTTATTTCATTTTTAAAGAACAGCACTAGAAGCTTAACTGATTTTTAAAAATAATGCTTATAGTGCATAACTGCACGAAAAGCAAGGTCAATGGAAGTGGTGGGATATTAAAATACATTTTTTTAGCTGACAAAGGGAAGTAGAGGAAGACTTAGTTTGACTTTCAAAATTAATATTTCAATATTGTTAAGGAAGTACTGGAGCAGAAACATTACAATCCCCAGGAAGATGCATAAACAATATCTTTTTCCAGAGTATTTCCATACTCCATGCAGAAGATTAATCATTCCACAGATAATTGGAGATGCTTGCTGTATCTTTTGAGGATCATTATAGTTGTGATTTCAACAGCATAAAAGCAACTATACTGATGAAATGGTGAGCGGGGAAAAGAATATAATTCTACAATGTGAGAGTACATTTGTGTATATGTTCTTGCATATCATAAATGGCTTTTGATTTGATTACACTGATTTCTAACATCTGAATTCTGAGTAGCAGTTACTGTATCCCTAACGTAAGCTTTCCTAAAAAGCAGGCTGAAACCATCATTATGTATTATACTATGTAAAAAGAAAATACATCAATGTGCACACCTGAAATGCACAGAAGTCCTCACTGGGGGACTACACAGCACGGAAACCGAATGTCACTTGCTGCCACTCACTGCTAGTAGGTTGCATCTGCACAGCCCAGTGCAAGACTATTCAGATACTCCCAAGCTGGTTCTGGACAAGTGAGGTTACCTAATGAAGAAGTCTAACCTGCTTCCAGTAAATGCCCACAATGATTAATGGTTGACTTGGGTATATTCAGCAATACGTGTAGACAGTTCAGTTGCTGATCGGATGAAGATTGCATAAGCTTTACTCAGAACTCTTAGCCTATTTAGGGCACAGTGACTAAGAGCTGCAAGTAGGAAGACTTGGGTAGTATCTGTGGCAAGAGTGTGGCTATACAGGCTTGGCTGGAAGCAGAAGTCATACAGGTTTGGTTAGGATACAAACTCACATAATTCTCTTGTACACCAAGTGGAAGATAATTTACTTTTGATGCTTGAGATTCAGCAGTATGGGTGAAGGTTGTTAATTTTTCATATCAAGCTTTTACAACCATTTTATATATTATATTACTTCAGTGAAAGTGTATAAAAAGTCTTATGAAGACATCTAAAGTAGGCTATGAATTAATGAGTGCCATTGAAATCACAGGTACGGCCTAGGCTCAAATGATTGAAACTTCTGCTGGTTGGTATGTGCACAGCAATTAGAAAGGGAAGTAAGAAAAAAGGGAAATTTACTCCTAATAGAAATTTTAATATATTTTTCCTGATGGATTTTGCCTGGTTTCCTAGATACCTCTTGCAGTCATTACTCGACAATTAGCCTTCATGTTGGTATGCCATGGATCACAGAACTGGGTCTTTCAGCTAGGCTACTGGAAGGTTGCACTTTGGAACCTCAAATTCAAGATCCAAACAATACTGGAAATTATCAGAACACTAGATTCATGTCCAGCCTATTTCTTTTCCTTGTCTTTCCTATTTTTTTCTGATACAATCTTGTACGATACCATAGTCCTTTGAATTAATGACAAGAAGGGTAGAGTTTCTTGTTTTGTAAAAGTAGAATTAGGCAGCAGGTGTCTCTGCAGAGGATGATCAGTACTATACCAAAACCAAGTCACAGCTCTGTGAAATCAGAAAGATAATTACATTGGCTTTGTTGGAGGTTGGATAATCCAAGAATAAACATGGCAGCATCATGCTATAAGTGGGTTCATACTTTCATACCAAGGCAAACCTCCAAATCACATGACACCATGCTTTGTAGCATCTTCGAGATTATTTCTCAAAGAGCCACAATTGGTTTAAACGTATTACTGTGAATCCTTCCTAAAGAATAGTATCACATGGAAAATAAGTTCTTAAATGGTTGGAATAGCAAATCTATTTACCTTTGACTTAAATAAATCAAGCAGCATGGACCACTGCTGCTTAAACCTTAAACTTTAAAACACAATGCTGCCATATAAAGTTGTAGTTCTTAGTAATCACCACTATGATGAGACAGGATTTTTAGAAAAGTTAATGTAAATTAGCTCTTCAGTAGGATAGAATAAGCTGTGGGTTTTTTCACATCAGTTTTATATAATTTTGTCCATGTCAACCTTTCATATTTTCATGTTTAAATTTTCTAATTCTGCTATTCTTACATTACCACTTTAAAATGAAAAAAAAATCAGCTTCATTAGTGTCAACAGAAATACAACATTGACACAACTTAGGAAATGATAAGTTTTCTTCAGCCTGCCCACAGAAATGGTGAATAGCACAAATTAATTTTAGTCTTGTCTACCTAAATGTATTAATATTGCTCCCATCACTGTAAGAGTCTGGACGTCTCATTTATCTTTGTTTTGTTAGAGACAGGGAGTTGGCAAACAGAAAGTAAATGGCTTTTCTACGATCCTGAAGGATATTCACAGTGAGACTAGGAAGTTTCAGACTCACTTGTCAAAAGGAGCAACAAAGGAAGCACACAAATGGAGAATAGGTTGTGCAAATTTAAATTTTAGTAATATGCATATGAACTTAGATCAGTGTAGTTATCTTTTTGAAGATTTGAGATAGCTTCAAATGACTTGTAAAGTAAACTGCTGGAAAAAAAGTGGAAGCTGCCATTTGAATTGGGAATGTTGATTCACAGATTGATTAATGAATATGCAGGAATTGGTAGTATTGTAAAAGGACTTTATATTTCTTACACTAAAAAGCAAAGTGAATTAAAACAGATTCTAATAAAATTTTTTAAAGGCATTAACATTTAATATCTCAAATCTTAAACTAGTCTTTAAGTAGAGAACCAGATCAGTTGTGATGTGAGAAGAAATTACATTTTCTTCGGTAAAATGCTGGCTGTTTTACCTTTGTTCTCAGAGGTGTGCATAGTGTAATATATGCTGTAAGAATATTTAATGGGGATTTATTATTTTTTTCATCTGTGAAATACATAAATTGAGTTCATTACTCTTTTCCAACACTAATTTATACATTCTGCTTTCACATTGAAAGGGAAGAGCTGGTGCTTGAGACTGATGTGTAACAATGTCTGATTGGTATAGAGAAGGATTCTGCAGCTACAATAGTTATCATAGGCTTAATAGTAAGATACACATTCAAATTATTTTAGATGCCTCAAAGGTGTAAAGATTTGCCTGTCTCCAGGCCTACCTTTGGCCCAGGTGAAAAACCAGCAATCAAACTATTCCACTTTAGTACAGAAATGAGCAATTTATATCCAGAAGTAACTGATAAATGATAGAACCTCCTTTGGGTTTCTTAATGTATGTTTACCCAAGTTTATTTCAAGAATTCCACTGACTAAAAATATGATTATTTAAACAGATATTTTCTATATTAGTAGACATCCTTAGTAAGTTGGTTATCTGAATCTTCTGATGTTATCAGAACAGCAGCATAACATGGAATAAAACAGTGTATCAAAAGAATTCTAAACACAAGAGCCTATTGCGATGGATTTTGCTGCTAATCTTGCAAACGCAAGATTTGAAAATGTGGATGACCATCCAATGCATGGGCTTATCCTCCATCAGTTTTTGTTGTATCATCTGAGTAATCCATATTTCATACATGAACTGTTTCATTGATTGCAGGGTATTCACAGGTTTCCAGCAGAACTGCTTTGTTCTCAAAAATAAAGCATGGAGAACTGAGGCAAAAAGCTGCAATGCTAGTTCATTTCATGTGCACAGGATAATTACGCACACAAGGTGCCCACCTCCAAAATTCGCTTCTTTGTGTGGCTATTTTTTTTTTGCAGGGTTAAATGCCAATGGAATTCTGTTTTTAGTCCAAGTCAAGATTGGATGAGTTGCTGGTATAAATCCAGCTGTGCCCATTTTTACTGATTGATTCATGTTTCCTTGTGCTACACTGTCTGTCTGTTATTCCTCTGTTTTCTCTTAAACAGCAGTGTTTTTTCACTCAGTGTTCCCAGTGCAATTGGTTCTAGCCCAAACATTTGGCAACCAAAGTACAAAGGTACTTGCAGAGAAAAATGATTCACTGGAAGCAGCAAAGAGAGATTTAGTTCTAGATAAACCTAATAAGTGAAAACTGAAGTTAGAAGAAACATGGCAGCATCTTCACCCTTTGCACTAAAGTAACCTTGAAATAACCCAAGAACCTTGGGTTTGCTAGCTAACTGATAAGAAGATTGTAATTATAAGAAATGATTCCTAACCTACAAGAAATATTTGAAAAGTTTAGTTAAGGAAACTCAGGCTATTGTCCAGG
Organism: Coracias cyanogaster; assembly: GCA_033124195.1. Taxonomy (NCBI): domain Eukaryota; kingdom Metazoa; phylum Chordata; class Aves; order Coraciiformes; family Coraciidae; genus Coracias; species Coracias cyanogaster. The sequence continues at coordinate 75,269 of JAVSBS010025351.1, read as the reverse complement.
ACTTATGCTATTAAGTATCTTCATGACATTAAATGAGTTCCCAGAAGGATCACAAATTAACTGATTATCAGCTCAGTCATGTATGTATGCTTTCTAATCTTGCAAATCTTTTAAAATCAGTTTCCAATGTTTTACTCAAATGATTTATCTGTTAAGTTTGTAACTAAACAATTCACCTTAATGACTATCAGAGGCTCGGGGTAAAATTCTACATAAATTCCTTTTACAGTGCTTTCCTATATAGCTAAATTTCTCTACAAAGATTGAATTTAACAAGCATCTTTTAATAAATGTGGGTTTATATGTTTATTTAGGGACATAAGGATTGGCGTAACAGAACATATAAATAACCTATCTAGCCCTCAAATCTAATCTATGGCCTATAATCAAAGACAGGCACAATTAATTACCCATTACAGTGATCTACTATGGGAGATGCTTGTGTCTGGCACTCCCACTGTGAGTAACCCCAGAATGAGAAAATTAATAGATTTTTAATTAAAAAAAAAAATCTAGTTCTAGTGTATACTTCACTTAGACCTCATAGTGTAAAATGCTGAATGTTTCCCATGAAACTCTTAGTAACTACAACTTCTATGAAATTAACAAGATCAAAGAATCATTCATATAGATTAGATTAGAAACAGAAGAGCATAAACTGTTGAATGTCTTCGCTATTCATCTTTCATTTTAACAATGTATTCTTTATAATTCTGCACTTTCAAACTGCTATTCACTGCTGTTTGTACGTATTCTGCTGGGATGTCATTTGTTTGTGCACATGATGTTATTTCTACTTCTGCTTTTCTCTGTGCATATTTCCCTCGGATTTTTGGTTTTGTGTTTGGTATAGCTGCACATGCACACATGCATGCTGGGCTGATCTGAATGACAGAGAAAGTGAGAGCAAATAGCAGCTTATTCTCACCTCTGGTCTGTTAAAAAGACAGATATCCAACCCATATTCCTAGCTTGCATAGAGATAATGGATATCCAAACAGAAGGGATAACATTATCAGAAGGTATCACACAGATGCAGTAAACACTGTATCAGGAATAACTGCAATATAAAGTGTGCTGTTCTGATAGATTTTAGATAGTAATCATAAATTAATGTTCTTTGTTTTGTGATCATTCTTTGTTTTAATAAACCACTTCTGTGGAAGCTGAATACCCTCCTTTTCTTGCTGTTTTACCTTAACAGTTAGTGTAAGTCATTGCAATGCACACGAGAGTTAATAAGTACAGAGGAAATGAACTTGATCATACAGAGAAAAAATATTAAAACTTAAATTTCTGTAGAAATGTTTTTATTGTGCAAATACAATGATACAGAATCTCACGGGATATAGAAATCTTTGTTAATGGCATGGTATGGTTTGACATCAGACAGCTTTTCATTGCTATTTTAAATCACTTTAATTAATTGTTATTATCTGTGTGCTTTATCCTGGGTGAGTAGAATTCAGTGTAATGACTCTACTGTGAAAATAATTTTATTTACTTGTTTTTCTTTGGATGGAGCTAGATAGAAACTTTCAAATTAGTTTAATGGGTTGCAGTTACTTGAGCTCTGTCATTAGGCCTATTTATCTATGATTTCCATACTCTTTAAAGGAGAAGCAGATGCAGTGTAGAAGTGCTATGAATTATTTTTAAAGTGTCATCTTCAGTGCAAAGAAAGTCAACCCGCCCTTGAGAAGGGGAAGATAAGCTTAGCGGTTCTAGGCACTAAATGCAGTATTGCAAGATGAGTGTAACCATTGAGACATAATCTGTGTCCATTTTGTTACTGACAAGATTGCTGTGACAGAGTTCAGTGTTAAGATCCCATTATACTTCCTTTTTTTGGATCCTGAATTGGAACAGGGTCTCTGATTCTTGAAAGGAACTCTCAACGGTTGTATTCATATATAAGTTGTATTCATGTATAAGTTGTATTCATAACTTTAAATGGACTACTATGGATTGTGGTGGAAAAGTACATGAAAATGTTAGGTCTTTTCAGATTTTTCTAGTGTCTGTTTAACCACTTGCTTTTTTTTGTTCTTCTATGGAGTACATGTCTCCTTTGAAATGGAATTTCAACAAAAACATCCAGTTCATCCAGTTCTATTGACAATAATAAACGAGTTCATCTAAAAATTCTGTTCTTAACACTTCGTGAAGTTCAAGGTCTTACTGGCTATTGTCATCATTATAAACAATTGACTAGTTTAAAGTATTTCAGAATTTATGCTGTATTCACAGACTATAAATTAGACAATCTTTTTCTTTAGACGATAGGAGCAACTTCCTTATAACATTTCTTTTTTTTTTTTTTTCCAACTATGCAACTGGTAAATACATGTATGATGTGCAATTTGATATTTTAGGACTGCAGATCTTGTAGGATTTTTCCTGTTGTGCCTATATGAATTTTCATAACAATTCTGAGATATTCCTTAGTTTCTATTTAAGATTTGGCATTCAATGTTTCTTAAAAGTGGACTCATTTTTCAAGTGTTTGCTAATGACTTTTGACATTGGGAAGGGATTTCAGTGCAGATACTTGTGTTGTTACTTGCACAGAAACCTGAGAAGCTTTGTATGCAATAAATATGTTTCCTTATGGAAGCAACGCATAGCTCTATAAATGGGTGCAGTGTTATGGGACAGTGGTGAGTGCTGTGTATTGCAGTTGCTGCAGAACAGCTACTGATGGAAATTGTGCTACTTACTCCCTGGGCACCCAACTCAATGAGCGCTCAGCTGTGGTGGCCCTAGGCCACCATCTACATGCCTTGGCGCTGGGGGTAAATGCACTGACACCAGCTGTGTGCAGTGGGAAGGTGAGTGGGCCAGTGAAGTGGCTGAAAGTCCTGGGATCTAAGTTTCTACTTGAAACTGTATTTCCTATTCTTATCACTTGCATCAATACCCAAAGAAAGACTATACATATATGGATGCACCTATAATCACTTTTAAAAATAAGAATTTGAAATCAAGGATGGCAAATAACGACTGTGGGGGATTGAACCTGGCTGGATGCCAGGTGCCCATTAAAGCCAGTCTATCACTCTTCTCAGCTGGACAGGAGAGAGAACATACAATGAAAGGCTTATGGCTTGAGATCAGGACAAGGAGCAATCACTCACCAATTACTGTCATGGGCAAAACAGACTAAACTGGAGGAAATTAATTTAATTTAAAGCCAATCAAATCAGAGTATCATAGAATCATAGAATGGTTTGTGTGGGAAGGGACCTCAAAAATCATCTAGTTCAAACCCCCCTGCCATGGCAGGGACACCTCCCACTAGACCAGGTTGTTCAAGGTCCCATCCAACCTGGACTTGAACACCTCCAGGGATGGAGCATCCACAACACCCCTGGGCAACTGGTTCCAGTGTCTCACCACCCTCTGAGTGAAGAATTTCCTCCTAATTTCCCATCTAAATCTACCTTCTTCCAATTTGAACCCATTACCCCTTGTCCCCTTGAGTAGGGTAGTGAGAAATAAACCCGTATCTTAAAACACCTTCCCCTCACCCCTCCCTTCTTCCTGGGTTCAACTTCAATCCCAGTTTTCTCCCAGTTCCTAACCCTCCCCACCAGCAGCACAGGAGAACAGGGAATGGAAGTTGATTAAGACATTTTTCTATACCATAGCATGTGTTTTCCTTTGGTGAAGCTGATTTCTTTTTACCCAGCAAGAATACTTATTTATCTGTCACATAGAAACCAAACCATCTCCAATTGTCTTACACCCAGTGAGATTAATTGGAATGGTAATGCTTGGAAAACACTAATGCTGGAGGAGAACTGGGAGTGCTAGCAAACAGTAAATGGGGTATGGCATTCAAGTGTAGAAGCCTGGCAAAAAAAAACCTTAGTGATGTTGAATTACATAAGCGTCATGTCAAAGAGTAGGGAGGAGGGTAACAGCTACTTTCTCCATGAGGAACTGAAAACTCAGCATTTTATTAGGCACTGGTACCAGGGTACCACGAGATGTAGGTAATTGAGAGGCCATGCAGAGTGCGTCAGGAAGTTTTATGTCATTCCTACAAACTCTCCCTATTTAAATTCATGAAAGTAACACTACATCCTTTTCCACAACTGTAATGGGAGCCAAACTGGGCTGTTATGTTCATGGACCATTTCCATCTGATATTGCTTAAGCAACCGAGAAGATGAGATTTTCTTTTTTTTACCATTCTCCTCCTTTTTTTTTTCTAGACACCTACATATATTTTTAACTTGTTGCAAATATTTTGACATGTAAACCTCAGTCCTCAGCTGGAAAATTGTCGAACTAACGTCATCATGGAGTATTTCAACTCCCAAGTGGAGCTGAAATATTCATCATTCCTCATATTCATTGCAGTAATATTACTATTAATAATAGCAACAACAACAATAATAATACTACAACTGGGAGGCTAGTGGGAAGCTTGAGATTTACTTTTTTTAACAATAACAGAATGTCTTTGAATGCTGTATGGATTTAGGTGTCCCACTTCTAAAAACCCAAGTCTGTCCAAAGTGTGAGGAGGAGAAATGAACAAGGAACATAAAGAAATAGAAGAAGGATGGGATGAAAAGGAGGAATTTAAGTTCCTGCCACATCATTCCAATCTTCTTCAACTATTTTAAATATTATATTTCAAACTAAAAAAACAATTCATTCTCAGATAAGCATACTTTTCATATTTTAAATCTTATCATTATGTCTTGCAGTCACCTCAGCCATAAGCAAGTAGATTTGAAGTCAGTGGATGTTTCACTGCTTTGAAGATAGGTGCTGACTTAGGTGCGCTGCTAACAAAGGTGGATAATTAACTTTATTCCAGGAGCTGAAGCATTCATCTGAGTCACAGTTTCACCTTGCATTCTTCCTGCTTGCTATGTGATGCTAGGTTAGCGCTGCAGTAACTCAAATAGTTTAAGTTGCAGAGTGTGGCTAATGACTTCTTTGTGGATACTGTTTGGGGAAGGGGTGAAGGGGGGAAGGAAGGAAGAAAGGAAGGAAAGAGGGGAAGGAAAGGAAGGAAGGGAGGAAGAGAGAAAGGGAGGCAAAAAAGAAGGGAGGGAAGGGAAGGGAAGGGAAGGGAAGGGACGGGACGGGAAGGGACGGGAGAGGGGCCTGGAGAA
>JAVSBS010025351.1:53698-70034 GCA_033124195.1 Coracias cyanogaster | reverse complement strand
AAGGGAAGGGAAGGGAAGGGAAGGGAAGGGAAGGGAAGGGAAGGGAAGGGAGAGGTTAGCAACCTTGTTAACTTTACTTGTGCAAGTGAAATTACTCCAGAGAACCTGAACAGTGTGGTCCTTTTTCTTGTAGGCAGAGTGACAGCTTGATTTTTCATTTTATTTCATTTCTGTTTTCCGCTGGGTAGATATTTAGCCTAGCAATACTGTTTGTAGAATATAAGTACAGATGCCATTTTAGAAAATGTTATGATTGCTAAGTCACTCCAGAAATCCTCACTGCATGTGCCTGTGCATGAAAGCGGTATTACATCTCATGTTTGGCTTTGTTGCCTAAGGGTGATCTGAAAGTAGCAGGATTGAATGTCCTATTATCTGAAGTTTTCTATTTACCTCTGATGGGAGACTGTCTGGTTAGTTTGACACTTCTAATATGGGTCAGTAACTGTCAGTGCTAGGTATTATGAAACTGTTTGTAGCTAAGATAAAATTAATACCAAAAAGCACTCTCTGGTCTTCTAATTAATCCCACAGGAAAGCAGAACTCATTTAAGTTAGAAGCTTAGCTGTTGGCAGCATCAGGAAAAGCTAGTTTCACTTCACTGAGCTAAATTAAAACTCCACATTAATGGAATTAAAGCATGTTGCCTTCTTAAACTCTTCCATCCATCAAAACAAAGGCTTAGAAGCTTTATAAACAACTGCAATGCTACCTCCAGTCCTTGACATAAACAACATACTTGAGAATATGTCATAAAACCAGACTGTTGGCGTTCCCTTCACTGTTCTCCAGTGGAACTTTTTCAATATTGTATTTATCAATCTTTTTTCTTTTAGTATTGTGACTAAAAGAGATAAATCAGAGCTCTATTTTATCCATATGTTAGGTTGTGTTTTTTGGTTGTTACAGTTTGTTTGTGTTTTTTCTGCACAGAATGTATTGATAGAAAAATGCAGCTTGCATTGAAAAAAACCCAAACCCTCAAGAATTTGAAAAAAAAAAAAAAACCCTCTAGAATACTGCTCCAAAGCTAGTATTCAGGGAGGTCTCTATCCAGACTGCACCACTAGCTGCATCACTACTTTTTAATGAGAAGATGCAGGTCAATGAAAAGATGCAGATTAATTGATTTAGGAAGCAAATAATGACTTTTAAGTTGTCCATTGAGCTCAAAACAAAGGCATATGAAAACAAAAGTTTTCCTAAATCAAGGCTATAGCAAATAGGGGACAACTGTTCAGCGAGACCTGGACAGACTGGAGAGTTGGGCAGAGACAAACTTATGAAGTTCAACAAGGGCAAGTGTAGAGTGCTGCACCTGGGAAGGAATAACCCCATGTACCAGTACAGGTTAGGAGTTGACCTGCTGGAAAGCAGCTCCATGGAGAAGGACCTTAGAGTCCTGGTGGACAATTAGTTAACCATAAGCCAGCAATGTGCCCTTGTGGCCAAGAATTCCAAAGATATCCTGGGGTGCATTAGAAGAATGTGACAGGCGGGTCGAGGGAGGTTCTCCTTCCCCTCTACTCTGACCTGGTGAGGCCACATCTGGCATATTGTGTCCAGTTCTGGGGTCCCCAGGTCAAGACAGATGGGAAACTACTGGAGAGAGTCCAACGGAGGCTACAAGGATGATTAAGGGACAGGAACATCTCCCTTAAGAGCAAAGGCAGAGACACCTGGGGGTGTTTAGCCTGGAGAAGAGAAGGCTGAGAGGGGACCTTATCAATGTTTATAAATAGTTGAAGGGTGAGTGTCAAGAGGATGGGGCCAGTCTCTTTTCAGTGGTGCCCAGTCATAGGACGAGGGGAAATAAGCACAAACTGGAACACAGGAAGTTCCATCTCAACATTGGGAAAACTTTCTTTACTGTGAGGTTGACAGAGCCCTGGAACAGGCTGCCCAGAGAGGTTGTGGAGACTCCTTCTCTGGAGACTTTCAAAACCTGCCTGGACACGTTCCTGTGTAACCTGCCCTAGGTGAACCTGCTTTGGCAGGCAGGATGGATGAGATGATCTGCAGAGGGCCTTTCTAACCTCTACCATTCTGTGATTCTGTTCTTTTTTGATAGGAGGTGCATTTGGAGAGGAAAGCTGATGACTTTCCTCTCTTTTAGTACTCTGTGTGTAAAGACAGTGTATTGTTTGTTACGAGTAAAAGAGACCAGGAAACATTTTAGATTTTTAGAAATTATTTTGGAAAAGACACAGTTCTTTTTTTCACTCTCAATGTAATAGGCAAGCTTTGGGATGCACTCTGATTTGAGCGTCATGTGGTCTGATCCCTTAATGATGGTTTGTCCTTATTTTCAGTTGCCAGATTGCATTACAGAACTTTAAAACACAATAAATGTTTCCCTGGTATAATTGTTTCATCCCAGGTGGGGGTTTCACTGGAATATTGTGTATTGGTGAATGTGTCATTCATGAAGGGAAGGCCATAGTTCTTTGGTGGGTCCGTTTGCCACAGGTCCCTACAGGACAAAGAAGAGTTTATGGTGCTGCCTCCAGTTTCAGCATCACCCACATATAAGAAGTGTCTTCAAAACATCCTTTTATGAGCTAGAATAGAATTAAAACTAAGGAGACTGTCTACTTTTCTCCTTGTTACTGTGATATGGATGTTGTTATTTTCATATTAATCATTAAATAATAAGTTGACACCACACTGCTCTATTTTTAGTATTTTACAAAGTCATGAAATGGCAGCACTTGCCTATGAAACAGGTTTAAAACAAACAAAAAAACCCAACGTAAACCCATTATAAAAGAGAGGTTGGATCCTTTGCTCCCCATTTTGCCCCTAATTCACTTAGAATCGCCTTCTCTGTTCCTTCACTCATATGAATTACCTTACATGAATAATATGTTCCCCTTCCCTAAAACTAAAATTAAATTAAAACTGGTATTTTACAGCATGTAGATTCATTTCTCTGAGGAAAATCCATCTTGTGTAGCTGGAGTACTGGGTAATATATTGAAATATTATTACTTTATATTATTTAAATTATTGAGACATTTCAGAGAAAGGGTAGCATTTTTATAAGCCTAAATGTTGAACTTTGAATACTTAGATCTGTGAGTGTAAAAATATGCTATTTACCTACATATCTCAATAAAGATATAAGTGTCTATGGTTAGGCATTTGTCATAGAACATGTTGTTGCCAGTATCCCAGAAGTTTTATTTTCTTTTGTGCTGCAAAAGACATTTCACATACATAGGTATTTTAAGCATGTGGTAGAAACAGCTTCTTTCTGCTGGTTCCACCACTTTGACAAAAGCCACCAGTAGCTTTATCTTTTAATACATCACCTTTATCTTTTAATATAATCAGACTGTTAGTTCACTCTCCAGCTGGATAGTCACTTGTGTTAAGTAGTGATTAAACTGTGGTTTTTATTTTTAGCTGTTACTGTATTCATGACAATACCTTAGAAGGCATAAGCCTTGACTTTCATAATCATGTACAAAATCATGAACTTTCCTATCACCAGTTGTGAATTATTTTCACGAAAACAGCTGAGAACTCATTTGAGTTCTCTGTCACAAATACTTCAATTGGAAAGAGCTTCTAGTGTGTGGAATGTTGCCAATAGCTGAGCCCCTTGCTTGGAAGGAGTAAGCTGTAAGGTTCCTTGCACAGCTTTGCATAACAAGGTAGTCATTCCAGTGAGGGATACTGATGACATCTAGTGCTTGAGTGGTTTGGTAATATCAGGAGAATAATAAATTGAAATCACTGCTTTAATTCATACTTGTTATGGGATGACAATACTTAATAGAACCTCTGATATATAGAAAATAATATTGAAATAATATTGCCATCCTAGTCTTTTTTTTCACTCCATCATTGAAATGTGTTTTGTTTTCCCAAGAATCTTCTCTTTCCTCTGATTATTCTTTGTTTTCCAGCCTATCTGGATAATCCTTTTTTTTTACTTGCTGCTTCTTGCCCCAGCCATAACAGTACTCTGTGAGGGTAAATACCAGCAGAGGTGATGGCACAGCACAAGTTCTCAAGTGGCTGAGTCATTAGTGAGTTCTGGGTAACTTGCTCTTGCTGAGATGTTACACATCTAATTTTCTGAAAGGGATTAATATCCTCTTCTGGCAAAGCAGGATTTTGGAAGTGTTTTAGAGTGGACACAAAAAAACAAGGAACCTGGTGCTCCTAATTGCTCCTGGAAGTGTGGTTTGCTCTCATTTCATTTTTGTATTTCAAAAATTATTTTCCATAGAAAATTCATAAATAGTGTTTTCACCAACCTTTCTAAATAGGAGTCATATGTTTTAAACAATCATAATTTGCAATTATAAAAAGATGTCCATTTTTTTTAACATACATCAATTGTGAAATCTGGTAATTAATTTATGAGAGTGCAGCCAATACCAGCTTTAGAACTAGGCAGGTCTATGTCCAGAAAGGTGATTTGTTCCATGTTAAACTGTGCGATGTCAAACAGAGATCTTTTATAAACACTAAGAGCTTTTGCTACTTCTATAAAGGCCATTATGAACATTATGATGACGAATCTTTGGTCGTAATTCATCCGTTATATAAAATATTTAGAAACAGCATGATCTAACAGACGGGTTATAACCTTCAGGTTTTGCACATGGTAGTCTGTGTTAAATATCAATCCTCCAAGGTAGTTGAATTCATCAGTAAAATGTAGCTTCACTGTGGGGACTGAGTCTATTACAGTGATCAGACTGGTCCCTTTCCTCATTTTGAATTTTCCAGTGCAGGAGCAATAATTCACCATTCTGTAAATTACTCTGGTGAATGTAGCCCGTTTTTTTATCTGAAACATCCAAACATAGTCACATTCCAAATGCTTACTATTCAATATGGCTTTCTGACCATCTTCCATTAGTAATTCTGTAGATAAATGGGAAATTACTCAGTTTTAGTACTTAGCAGCTAGTCCTACCTTTAATGCTCTCATAATTTTGCTCATTTAGAAGCCAATCAGTGTTATATAAATAAGTATATATAGTATATATATATACTATATATAAGTATATATATATAAAGAAACAAAGCTTGCAGAATTCAAGCCAGTTCATCTAGTTGTGCTTAGATGTAGATATTGTGGCTCTGGTTGTAATAGTATGCCATGGGTCTAGTAAGGAGGAAATCTTGAACCAGAGAGAGGTGGCTTAAATGTTTTAAGATAAAGTGCTCTATCAATTGTCATTCCTCAGCTTCCCTTTCATATGACAACATTCCTTTGAGAAGCACAGTATCATGCAACATTGGTGAAATAAACTGAATTCCTGCATGAAAACTTCAGTTACTACCTTACCATGCTTTATTAATAGATATTTTTTTCCTCACAAAATATGTAGTATCTGTTGCAAGGATATAAGCTGCTTGTTTATTGTCTCCATTGTGGGTTTGGCATTGGCAGTATAGCTCAGGCATGGCTTTGCCATCCTTTCCTTTGAAACAGACCTTGACATATGGCATGACTTAGAGGGCCACGACATACATCATTGTCCCCCCTCTCTGCTGGGTTTTTGTTCCTTGTACCAGCCATATTTTTGCATCTCTTGATGCAACTTCAGGGAATAAAGTTTCTGAGAGTCAAGCTGCACAGGGAAAAGGTGGAGGAGTTATGACACTTCCATGCATTTCTATCTCATGTATACAGTGGGGAAATTCAGGGGACAGGCTGTTCTGTTCCTTATTAATTTTGCATGGGAAGCAAGGGAATATAAGGATGTATGTTCTCTTCCAGCTCTGTAGAGGGAATGGAACAGAAGACAAGCCACAACCCCAATTTTAAATTTTTTAAAATGCATAAACACTAAGAAAAGGGTAGTTTAAAAATGTACATCCTAAGTAATTTGCAAGATACAAACTTAATGTGAAATTTTAACCAACATTCATAAAATATATTCTGCAATGTTTTTCCAACTCAACTACTCTGTTCACACCATAATGCCAGAGACTCATGTAGAACTCTACAGTTCTTATAAGGGGGATATGCTTTCCCACAAACCTGAAATACTCAAAGTAAGGGTGAGTACAGCATTTTACTAACAAAAGCACTATGGTTGCAACAGGAAATAGCAGCAGGTAGCAGGTCTTTTTTTTTGTCCTGTAGCATGATATAGTGTGTCACAAATCTATGTGCTACACAAAAAATCACATCTCTTCTGTCAAACAGACACTATTGTTTCTGCTACAGGATGAAATGCATGTAAAGTAGATGTGTTGCTCACTAATGTCAAATGTCTTAGATTTTAATGAAAATAAGGTGTGCTTCTTCCGATCAAAGAGCTTGAGTTATATACAAATCTTGGAAGAAAGACAAAGTCTACAGTTAGAATCAGTGATACAAAACTGAGCTAAGGTTTTATTTTTAATGTGTACTTTGCATTATTAGTACTGAGCCTGACTATGTGATGTAGCCATTGAAACTACTCAGAGGGTACGCCCAGATGCTTTTGCTTCGTTTTTTGTTTAAACACATCGTCTTGGATAGGGAATGCATTTTATTGTCACAGAACTCTCTGATTGATGCTGCGGTGATACCCATTTATATTTACATGGATAGTAATGATACAATACTATGATACAATAGAACAATACTGAAGTTAACACATAATGTGTAATTTATTTGGGTTATGTAACATAGTAAGTATTTTTGAGGTTCCTTAGTCATTACAACATAACATTAGACCTCGGGATTTTCAGTCAAAAAGATTTTTCTTTCAGAAAGTCTGGGTTTTACTGAAAAAATACCATGGTTTTTTTCTAAATGTCTCTTAGTTTGATAAAATTTCACGTGGAAAAACTCAAGTTACTTAAAATCTGATAGAAGCATTGAATGTTGGTTGAAATTTGTAAAATTTGAAGTTATATTATGGTACAATTATAAGCAGTGCATGTCCTCCCCAGCTTACTGAGAAACACTGAGAATTAGGTTGATAACATTATCATTTACTGTTTTACTTTTGCTCTGAAATTAACTTTGTGTTTTATAGTTGTATGTTTAGTAGAACAATTAGCATGTTAAGTTATTTGAAGTCACTGAACTGTGTGAGTGCATATTTTTATAAATAATAAGAAAGTTAAGGGGGAATTATTCTCTTCATTGTCTGCTCTTAATGAGGAATGAAACCTGGTTTTAAACAAGAGACTGTAATGTTGATTGCTTTTTTGAAGAAATAAGCATCACTGAAGTCAAAAAGCTTTAGACATGTAAAACAATCTGATTTTTATTTCTATTCTAGCATTAGCTAAACTGCTAGAGACAGTAAGAACAAAAGAAACTTCTATGTCTTTAACAAATGTTTTTCTTTATTCTTCCTTGGTCACACAGTCATTCCCAGCACAGCACTGCAACGCGTCCACCCACAGTGAGCTTGCAGCGGACCATTTCTGTGGAAGGGTAAGATGATTCTCTATTGAAGCTGCCTGTAGAGCTCTCAAATACCACTAAGCCAGACACTGAACTACCCACATACAGAGTTGTTAATTTGATGTGATTTTGCATACCACAGTGTTTAAGTCTGTGAGATGAAGAAAAATATGCTTTCAAATTAGTGCTGATCCTTTCCAGATACTTACATTGAAAGGTTTGGTTTTCACGGAGATGAGAATATCTGTCATGGAGGTATATTAACTACAATCTCTTTAATTCACCTCACTTGGTTACTGTTAATATTTACATATGTTAGCTGTAAAATGGTTCCCACTAATCACTGGAAATATTCAGTGAAGACTTACTCTTTTTTCTTAATATATGCATGAGTTCTTTTTGACAAAGCAGTGTCCCAAACTAAGGATGAATGAGTACTGTAGGGAATAATAATCCTGTGCTTGTGTATAACTGTGTATATTAATGTGTTTATTGTTGAAGCATAGCACTGAGTACTTAGCTGACTCCATTTTACCAGAAATAATAGGGTAAAATATGAATAATTCACAACAACAGTTAGTATCTTTGTGTCTTTAGGATATTATAAAAACTGATATTTAACATTGAAACACTAATATTTTGGTTGCACTGACTGGCATATTTTACAAAAAAATGTTAGATTTGTTTCTCCCCTTCCATAGAAATGTGGAACTGTTTGAAATATTTTGTAAGCATGGGTAAAAACTTGTAATTGGTTGCTCTCAGGTCCTTTTTCAAAGCTTTTTTTTCTTGTGATAAAACTAAGAATCCAAAGTTTTTACAGAGGAAAGATGTAGTCCTGTTGTATTTTGGTTTATGCTACAACCTTACCGTGGTGCAGCCAGAGAATAAAATGGTAGACATGTGAAATAATTCACTCAAAAGTCAAGCCTGCATTCTTTTTTTCACAAGTCTCAAATTTTCTTTCTTGTCTAGATCTAAGACCTAAGAATTTAAGTTTTTATTTAAAATGTGTAGGACAGTGATAGTAATTACTCATTGAAAACAAGACTGAATAATGGAATTCCTACAGGAGAGGTGCATATAGGTTAAGGGCTTAAGTCTTCTGGAAGGTAATACTATAAATGAAGCCCTCATTATCCAACATTCTTGCTCAAAACAGGACTAATTTCTAGTTAGATCAGGTTGCTCGAGGTCCTGTCCAGTGACGCTGTGATTATCACCAAATACAACAGTACAAGTTCTGAGCAACCTCTCTCAGTGCTAAGCACCCTCATTGTGGATTTCTCATCTCTCTAATGCACAGAGAGAATCTTAATAAATTTCTCTGTATTTTCCTCAAATCAACTCATGAATACATTCAAGTCTGAAATAAAACTGAGCTTTAAGAACAAGCTTATCAATTAAAAAAAAAAAAAAAGGAAAAAAAAGATGGCTAAATAGAGATTTAAGGAAAGAAATTCTATTGTGATGTCTCTGACTTGGCTTACTGGACTTCATAATTCAGCAGGTATCCTGTAGGTTTAAACTCCTATTAAAATTTGGAAATTGACCTGTCTACATGAATTTTTAGATAAATTGTAGAATCTGTGCTGGCCTTGCAGACAACTTGCTTATATTTTATGTGATTCATTACAGTGCAGGAAATCTGCAATTGATATTACAAGTCTCCTGCTGTTCAGGAGGTAGAAGAATATCTGGCTTGTAATTATTACTAATCAACTTACACTGAGTCATATTTCATTTCATGTAGGAAAGTGGGACTGTTAAGCCTATGACACCGCTGAGCAAAAATAAGCAATCAGCTCAGCCCTAAATATTTCATTATGTTAAAGCTCAATTTATTCTAATGTTTTTGTGAAGTCCATGCTGCTAAGTTTGTTTATAGCTAATACAATTTGAGGTCAAGACAAAGTTATTTTTGTCTTTCAGGAACCAGGTTTCCATCACTGGAGTCCTATATTTAGGTGACTCATTATATTGCTTTTGAGATGCACTTTGTAAATAGCTGCTTTACCTGCAAGGCATCCCTAGCACATACTTAGAGTTGTGGCCTGCATGCTAGCTGACTGACTGTGTAGTCACTGCAGTAATATAATTATTGGGTCCTGTGAAGGAGAAATTAAAAATGGGAGGGTTAAAGAAATACAGGGGTAATTGCATTCCCTGGCATTTATTCCTTTCCGCCCTGTTGGATGTGTGAAAATATAGCTGGCTAGAATAGATTTTTGAAACACTTAAATTTTTTTCATCTAGGTAATGGATCTGTACATAAAACCATTTTTTGTTTTAGGGAAGGCATTTGTGGACTTCATGTACAGCAAAAATATGAGTAATGAGGTGAAAAAAACAAAGATGTCTTTAAAGATTAAATTTTCTTTATAGTCAAGCCATATACTCTTCACAGTCTACATGAGGTAAACAGGTTTATTATGTGTATAAAAGCATGAACTTCACAGGTGTTTGATGTCATTGTTGGTGCAATCTAAGTAGTAACTTCCCTAATGGTTTATTTGCATGGTTTAAAAACAAGAAAACTACAATGTTTCAATTTGAAAATATTGTTGGTCAGAGTTTTTTGAAATGGTTTTAATGAACAATTTTAAATCTGAGTATTCAAAATAGGAAAAATATAGGATGAAATCTAAAACCTGCTGTACTGTTGCATTAAGCTGTAATGTTAGTGGTGTATGATAGTGATTCTCTTTGCAGTTGACATTCAGACTAAACTGTATTTTATATGCTACCAGTCATATTTTCTGTTGAGCTGCCTAGAAACTGGGACTTCAGCTTGTTTGATCAAGAGTGTTTTGATGAAAATTTTAATGAATTTATCAACATGACCATCTCAAATATATAAAAATATTTATATGTAAATAAACAGCATTTGAACCATGACTAAGGGTAAGAATTTTTATTCTGAACAGGACAAGTATTACAGACCACTTTGTGTTTCAAAAGTGTCATAAATAAAGTAACTTCGGATGCTTGCTGCTGACAAACTGTATTGATATTTCGAAATATGGCTTGGAAGTACTGCGACTTTTAGGCATTCATTCTCTTAGCCTTTGAATGCTTCCTGTCTCCTGACAGCACAGTGTGGTTGCCTGTCACCATTTCCATCTTATCTAGCTTTGTTTACAAACTGTAAAGCTGAAGCATTCATGGTAAATAGAGCCGTTGAATGCTGTAGGTAATAGTTCATAGAAAAGAGGTTTCAATATGGAACCAATAGTTTTAAAAGCAGTATGCGGAGCAACCTTTCTAGTATGGAGTTGCTTGTGTTGAGATGCAATTTTCAGTTTTATTTTGATTATTAGCATGTGAACAATGCACCTCTTGGATCAGGGAAGACACACAAGTGCTTATGTGAGACAAAGTAGAAATTAATAAGTGTACTGGAATAATCATCTCCCTTTCAAAGTTAAAGAGCATATTAGCTGTCCTAAATTGTCACTCTAGAGATCAATGAGCTTTCTCAGATCTAGGAGACATACTCCTGTGCATATAAAGTAAATGTCAGGTGTCATGGTAAAAGTATAGACTAGTTTTTCAAATAAGAGATTATTCCTGTATGACAATTCCAACTTGCTAGCTGTAAGCAGAAAACATTGCCTGGTGTGCAGGCTTTAATTCCTCTACAAAAGACAAAATGAAAGACTGTTAAAGTCCAGAGGGGTTCCCACAAAACAAAGTATAAGCCAGTGCACTCATGCATGCATCATCAGGTTGAAGCCTGGCTCCCTGTAGGTTTCCTCGTATTAAATATATTTCAAAGTTTGTGACAAGTTAGACATGATGTTTGCAAAATAAATGTGTTTAAATTATAGTCAGTATTAAGATTAGGATAAAGTATTGCTTCTACTGTTACGTCCAACATTCAATCAACAAGAAATGCCAAGGAAACCATAGTCAAATAAACAAGCAAAATTGTTAACAGTAGTAAGCAAAATTGTATTTTGCTATGTGATATAATAAATGAACCTCTCATTAAAGGTTGAATGCTTTGTTGTTAGTACACCAATGTTAGAAAAATTCAATAAGAAGTCACTAATCAATTATGTGTAATGAAAATGAACGCTCTACACTTGACAAAAACAACTGTCTTGGTTCAAGAAGGTGAAGTTACTCCTTTGGACTGTGATGCTCAATGTGACAGGAATAAATAAGAGGAAGGTTTCCTTATTTTTGTTGTTTTCAATCATAATGGAAATCAGAATAATAATAATTAAAGTCACAATTCAGGGATCAGACTTTACTGGGTCAGGTGCAACACTGGTGGGTAACACTGATGTGTTCAGCCTCTCCTAGGCTCTCAGATGGTAAAGGAGTGGGGAAAGGAGGGTCTGCCAGCTCCTACTGGCAGTCTCTATGACTGCCAGGTTGTGGGATTTTGGAAACATCACAACAAAGGTAGATCAGAGGGAGGGCTGGGAGGAAGGTGGGGTAGTGCTGTTCCATGTTGTAATGGAAAGATTTTGCCAAGCCCAAGAAGAGAATAATGAGGGGAAAAGTAATAGCCCAGATGCCAAGAGAGGTAATATTGCAATAAAAGAATAGATGAGAGTAGTACAGGTAGATTTATCTCTAAATTGTTGCAAAGCAAATTTGTAGAAGTTATAAAAGAAAACTTAAATAAGCCGAATAAATTTGGTTTTGCCTGAACTTCAAAGTCTTTTAAGAAGGTGTGTGTGCATATTCCAGGCCTTCAGGTCCTTAAGATTTCAGATTCTCTCCTGTGTGATTAATCCAATTTTGAAACATCGTACACACTGGCACATTGTCTGTCCATCCTGGCATTCTGTTTTAAATACTGTGAGGAAGAATGCTCAATCTATATGATTATCCTTTTGTAGGTCCTTTCAGCATGAATGCCCATTGGCTGTTTGAAATAAACATGCAATTATTTATCAGAATTTTTTGAAGCATGAGTGGAAAACTGGAAGTATTGTACTGGAAAAGAAATGGCTTGATGAGCCAACTGACTCTAAACAGGTGTAGCTCAGTGCTCATACAGTGAACAGTCAGAAGCCAAACAGCTCAAGAGAAGGGTGCTTTGATCCTTTAGATTTGGGGTTCCCCCGCTCCCCAATGTACTACTAATGTGTGATTCTAACCTACTAATACAATTTCTCTCTACTTCAATTTTTCCTCCTGCTATTTGCTACTTTAAGTAGCTTGAAAGTTTTTTGTTGAATTACATGTGTGTAGCGCTTTGTACAGAGGGTGTGAGGCCTTAGTTGGAAACTGGATGCTACCCTAATGCAAGCAGCAAGATAAATAAATGCTCTTCTGGGCTTTCTATATTGTGTGTTACTATAACAGCATGTGCATGAATGGATGTATGATTTCAAAATCCTTTGTGAAGCAAACAGAATTTTTGAAAAAAAAAACCGACGACAACACCACAAAAACCCCAATCACCAAAACAACAAAACACCTGCAGCCAAAACAACATCAAAGCCATATTTTGAAGTCCCTGCTGATTTGGGATGTATCATTGATTGTATATAACTGAAGAATTCTCTAGGGTCTGATATGTGAAAGCACCCCATGTGCTTAATATTTCTGTAGATGTTAAAAAAAGCATAAAATCATTTCAACGCCTCAATTTTATAGGTGATGCAAAAGAAACAGAAAGGCAGAGCTATGTCAGTGTGAGATGCATACTAAAAATGACTAAATTCTTTAGTGTAGCCAGCAGCACAAAATAAGCAAATTAAAAATGGATTTTCTTTCAGTTAGTTGTTATAAGCATTACTTGTTTTCAGAAAGCTCTTCCCCTTCATTTATCAGTCCAGTTTTTAATCTCTTAAATTAAATCTATAATTACTGTGGATTCATGATCTATAGAAGAATGATAAGGGTACTCACATTTTTTGTCTTTTCATCTTCTTATCGTAAAAGAGTAAACTGATCAAAACAAATATTCAGTATAAATGTAGCAGATACAAAACACTTAGCTAATTTTAAGATAATGAACAAACAAAAGAAGTACGAACCAAAAAAACCTGCTAAGGAGCAACAGTGACTCACTTTTTAAATTTTTGCTAATTGCAGTTTTATGATAGGAAATATTCTTTTAAGTGTGCAAGTTTTACCCACTCTGATTTGTGCCTACTTATTGGTTTCAAATATTAATTTAATAATACTTTACTCTTACATCAGGCCTGCAATTTATAATGTGCTTTACGGAATCTGATCTGATGCATTCCCTGAAGCAAGTAACCAAGTTCATCCAAATTGATTCTCCCATTGATTTCTGAGCCTGTAAATTTGTGTGGATTGCAGCACTTTATTTGCCCTTTTACTCCTGGCCCTGTTACAGTGAATCTTCTTTCTCTACCTTTTTAATTCCTTCCCAATTCTCCTTTGCAGATGCAATGTCTCCCTTAATCCTCTCCTCTGTTCTTTTTTTATCTCACTCTTTTCTTTTTCTTTTTCTTAGCCCTCCCCACCAGCTTCTGCTGCCTTCTGCCAGTCCAGGAATGTTTTCATCTCACACTTCTTTCTAATTTCTGCTTGATTTCCCCTGCTGCTCTTCTCTGTTTGTATTTGGTACAAAGCTGCAGGAGGGCATAAAACATGCACACACAGAATGAAAGTGCTGGTATGCTTTGTTAGCACCTAGAAACTTACCTTCAGCCATATTTATTACAGAAGAAATAGTAAATGGGATAAATAGTTAAAGCTGGAGGCAGAAACATGCATTTCAGAAATACTGAATGTTAAACTGTTCCTCTTTCCTAGCTAGCTACAGAGTGCCACCTATTGTCTCCAGATAAAATAATGAGCTTTTAAAACAAGTTACCCTAAAATTACCTTTATCTCAGTTACTGTTTTCTGCAGAGAATTCTTCATTTTACTGAGTGCATTTTCTGCAAGAAGATATGATTCACATTTGAGTTACTTTTCTTTCACTTCTTATTCTGACATGACCACATCATTTTAAGTCTGACTCCATTAACTCTTTTACGACATTTGTCTGTGTTCTGTCTGGAGTTCTTTCATGTGTATTATCAATATATTCATAGAAGATTATAACAGAATCAAAGGATTTTTTCCTAATGTTGCTTCACAGATATTCAAGAAAAACTGGAATACCTGTTCTTATATCTCCTTAACAATAATATCATAAGAGTTGACTATAAACTTTTAGAACAGGTCAATAAATATGCAATATCCTCATCTTCAAATTTATCAAAACTACCCTTTTCTTTGAGCGTGGGTAAAGCATTGGCCTGTAACTCATTTCCACATTATTCTTTAAGAGATCATCTGGTCAGTGGCTGGTATTGTAATTTGTTTGCTTAAGAAACTTTTTTCTTACTTGAACTTCATAACACGCTACAAAGCTTTATTATCAACAACAGGGCTTTTCATCTTTTCATTTTCACACTAAGTACACTATGGAAGTGTGAACCATGGTATATTTTAAAAATCTTAGCCATTTATTTTATTATGGTGTATTTATATATACCTTTTACTTCCTGCAGTTTTTGCAGTACAGTCATGGCTAAAGGTTATTTTTATGATAATGACAACACTACTTGTATGTTCTTGAATCTACCTTTCAGATTCTGCGGGATACTCAAATATGAAAGAAAAAAAAAAAGACATGTTACGGTTGGTCAGTCTCTATGCAACCAAATTTTAGTCATGACCAAAATGACCTGACTAGGCTAAAGAGCAGGAGCCAAAATCCATTGTGTTCTAATCACAGCTTCTGGCATTCCCGTGTTACTGTTTGAGCTTCCTCTGAACATAATCATCCAAGAACAGAATGTGAATTTTGCTGTCAAAAGGCCAAAATTACAAAAGAGCACTGACAGCGTTTTAGCATAAATCTGCTGACTTGATCAGAGACAGGGCTTAATAACTGGGCCAACTTTTTGTTGAGCTGCACAGCTTACTATTCAATGGATACCCAGTTGTATTGACCTAGTTTTGTCCATAGCACTGGCTTTCAACTTTGTGATCCCAGCTGCCTGTCATATGTGGAAATAGTTTCATTTTGAACAAGAGCTTTTCCAATTTCTCACCAGCAGAGCATGGAAATGTATTTGTTTGAATTTACTGCCTCTTTTTCCCTCAATATTGAAGTAAATAATAATGTCAGTAGCTCAGCTTTTGCAAAGTATTTTTCATGTGTAGGAGTCAAAGACAAGTGTCACTGTATCATTTTGTGGATAAGGAAATTAAAGCTGGAAGAACAAATTACTTGCCAACATCACTCAGCAGCACATGAGCTAAGCAGGGAAAGGAATCTGTGCTTCCAGCTTGCTGTCCTAGTTCTGCTCCAACCCCCAGGCCACCCTTCCTAATTAAAATCCTGTTTAGAGTTCTTAGATCTGGATTACATTATGTCTAATCTGCAGATTTTTAAGAAGGTGCTAAAAGTATTGCTACAAGGCAACTCAACAGCAATGATCTAAAAGAAAAGAAAACTCCATTTATTTTCTGATTGGTTAAAAAATACTTCAAGAATATGTCTTTTTTGAACAGCTATATTTTTAAAAGGCTGTTTTCTGACTCTACGATGTTAAGAAAAAGTTATGAAATGAAGGGCCATATGGAGTAAGACTAATACTTTCACAAAAGGTTGCAATACCACCTTTAAAAATATAAAACAATTGCTTCCATTTTTTCTTTCAAAAATACTAAGCTTCAGTTTCAAAAAATTGCGAAGTTACTTAAAGGTCATGATCAAGCTGCACATAGAGTTTGAACATTAGGCCTGGGCAAACATGACAAACACTTACTGATTTTGGAATTATCATGTGAAGATCTAGTCTCCATGTATACAGACATAAGACTTGCATCAAATAAAACATCCCTTAGTTAATCTCTTCTTGCTCTTCCTTTTTTTTTTTTTTTTTAATGGAAATAAAAAAGCCACTCATTTGATATATAACTGTTATACAGTACACCGGAAATATTGGATCTTTTCTACAAGAAGC
>JAVSBS010025351.1:30572-49524 GCA_033124195.1 Coracias cyanogaster | reverse complement strand
CTTAGGCAAGGTGCTTTATTTTATTAAGCCTCAGTCACAGCACTTCCTAAATTCATGCCTGTACTATGAACATGCCAAAGTGTTGACACGTTGAGATGTGTATGCTCACCTTTGGGAAGGTCCTCATAAAAATACCTTAATGAAGCCATGAATAAACACTAACAATGCTAGGAATATGCATTGCCTTTGTGTGGCACATGACATTAAA
Organism: Coracias cyanogaster; assembly: GCA_033124195.1. Taxonomy (NCBI): domain Eukaryota; kingdom Metazoa; phylum Chordata; class Aves; order Coraciiformes; family Coraciidae; genus Coracias; species Coracias cyanogaster. Next base: position 49,316 of record JAVSBS010025351.1, on the reverse strand, counting down.
TGGTTCAGTTATCATTTGTGCTTATAACACAGGACTTCATACAATTTAACACATGACTTGGACCTTATGAGTTACTCTACTATAAATAGCATTTATATATCTTTCCTTCATCTAAATGTGACTTCTGAACTTTACTTCTAAAGTTGTACTTTTAGTCCATTGGTAATGTTGGGCCTGTTCTGACAGGACAAGGGTAACCATTTTAAACTACAAGGAAGTAGATTTAGACTAGATATAAGGAAGAAATTTTTTATGATGGAACTGGTGAGACCCTGGCCCAGGTTGCCCAGAGAGGTGGCGAATGGCCCATCCCTGGGAACATTCTAGCTAAGGTTGCATGGGACTCTGAGCAACCTGATCTAGTTGAAGATGTCCCTGTTTACTGCAGGAAGGTTGGACTAGATGACCTTGAAGTGTCCCTTCAACCCAAACCAGTCTGTGATTCTATGACACAATGAGTGTATACATATTCCTAGAGTCATCCTACAAGGCTTGGACACATCGCCTAATCTCTCTGCCTCTTCCTTCTTGCTCACTTTTATGTGATAGTGAGAGGTCCAAGCCTAGAGCCCTACAGGGCTTCTCTGAAACATTATGCCGCAACCTTGGCCCCATGCACGAGTGACATTTGCGTTTATTTTCCACAGATGCCACCAGATGGCATTACAGGATCAGTAATGATCGAGATCTGCCTCTGGCGAGTGGTTAAAACCTGAGTAAAAGCAGAGATGGCCGTATTTTTCTGTTTTCAGTTAATCTACAAGAAATGTTTAAAAGTTATCTGAGAACGCAGGCTGATGTTCCCAATGCTTCTGTGCAGAGAGACAAAATGAATCCTATTTGAACCTTGAAGGCAAATTGAAGAATAATGGAAAATGTTCTGTTTGAAATGGTACAACATTTAAAATAGCAAAAAAATGAATTAGTTGCATCCATGATAAGCTGGGGTTTTCCACATAAAAAAGTAGGGGGGTTTTTAATGCTTGTTTCTTCTTACTACAATTCATTATACTCTTGTGAATTACCACCAAACATTTTCCTTCTCACTTCTGAATATCGTTAAAGTGCAGTAATGCACGTATCACCAGTGTGCATTCATATATATATGTATATATGAATATATATATGTGAATATATCCTGCCCTGTAGTATTGTCATCTTATGAAGCATAATGTGAATCTTGAGTAGCATTTTGAATACTATTTGACATCAAGATTTGTTTTGGTAGGTGCTGTGTACATACAGACTAACTTTCATTTCAGACATGTATAACCCAAACGAAACAGCTCAGAGTATAAATGCAAGTATTATTTCAGTTTTAGAGCAGTGGAAATGAGGTGCCAGTATGTCAATTGATTTGTTTAAAATCATGTGAGAAGTCTGAACCAAATCTAGCCTTACAGGCTTCTTGAACTCTGATCTAACCCCAAGTTCTCCATGTATTAGGAAAATGCACTCTCCAGTAAAAGTAAAATGAAATGTTCCTTGATGCTATTCTTGCAGTTTAACATTCCACTTCCAACACTAAGGAATATATTGCCTATTAAAATAGCAATGGGAGCCCAGTGTGGTTTAGTGAAAATCACCTGCACCAGAACAAATGATTTCCAAAAGCCATACACATAGAATGGACACATGTTGTGGATGCACCCTTGTTGACAGAAAATATTACAAATCCTGTTGGGAAGAGCCTTGGTGCTGTGTGAGCACAGCCCAGCAGCAGTCACAACATGGGTGTGTTATCAACACCTTTCTAGCTCCCAGTGTAAAACCCTGCACCATGAGGGCTGCTATGGGGAAAACTAGCTCAGCCAGACCCAATACAGAAGTTAACCAAATTCTATATGATTTTCCTCTTGATCTAGCATACTACCAGGATCTATTAATGTATGGGGAAAGACAGTATCTTTTTTCCCCTGCTACTTTCTGAAAATCAACTACGCATGGGGAAAGAGCTACCAGAAATATTCTGTGGGATTTTCTGTCACTGGTTCATGGCATTCTATATGGTTAGTTTGCAGTACTGGTATATGAGCAGCTCACTTCAGTACTGACTTTTATGCAAGGTTCTCCCTTGTAGAGAGAAAATGATTTATCAATCAGATTTTGTCTTGTGTCTGTGCATCGTCCTGCTATCATTTTTTGTGAGATGTTTGCGTTCCCTTAAGAACAGTTTAAAAACTTCTTTGTACTTAGTTCATCCCACACAGCTCCTACCCACCTCACTCACATCTGTAGCAAAAATAAAATATGCATTTGAAAAAACCACAATTTCTACTCCAAAATGTGTATGTATAGAGCAGGACAGAGTGTAAGGACTCTGTACTTATTTGTAGCAAATATTTATGCTTTATATTTTCTGCAGTTTGAATTGATCTTCAGACTGACTTCGCTTACTTTGGTGCAGAGAAGCTTTCAGCTTTCTAATTTAAACTGGCTTTTTCCTCATGGTAAAAGCAGTAAAACTACTTAAGGCAAAGAGTGCAGTTTGTTAGCTAGTTACAAAACTAAGGAAAATGGCATATACCATTTGATTTTCCTTCTCAGGTTTCTTTTGCCAAATTGCAACTGGCTTGGAAAATATTTGAATAATCTCTATAGGGTCTGGAATTTTTTCTCCATGGAGCATCACTTCGTGATTCTTGTGTAATAACATTAGGATTATAACAGATACTCCCTTTGCCTTACAAGAATTATTTGCACTGACCCCATCCTTTGGATGCTTACTTCCCTGTGGTGGTGTGGGTGATACATGACGCCGTCCTCTCGCATATGAGGGTTTATCAAATTCTGTGGCCTTTAGCAGCACTTGTCCATAAAGTCTCCCTTCATGTTTTTTAACATTTATCCTAAATAGACAATAGGAAAACAACTAGGTAAATTTACCTTGTAGTAACGCATAGAGTGTTGTATGCTATATATTGGAAATACTAGTATATGATCAGTGGAGTGACTTAAATGAGTAGATCAGTTCACGTGACCGGACTGTTTTAAAGAAGTACATCTTGCTTGAAAATCAAGGGAGAATGTGTTGAAACATATTCAAAGGATCAGTACTGCATGGTAGGTGATATAGGTGATAGATCTATACAAATATATACATGCCATAGATCTATTAAAAAAATATCTGGAGAGAAAGCAAGCTGAGAGCTCAGGTTTGTCATATGATCACCCCAACTCAAAGGGCAGGTAGAGTAAGCTCCTTAGAAGCAAACAGTGGAGTAATCTAAATTCAAGGTGTGTTAATATTGGGAAGCATGGGGCATATAACACTTTAAGGTCCCTCTGTAACTAACAGAAAGATGTAGCTACTTATGGAGTACAATTTACCTTGTCCTAAGGTAGAGATTTTACACGAGTCAAATGACCATGGTGCTGTAAAAGTCTATAATTTTTTTCATTGATTATAGAGACTTTGGCATGGCTTCCCTTTATTAAAATAGATCTCCTCCAAACTCACCAAACATTCATGAATCTTTTTGGTGGGGAATATGGGAAAAGCAAGTATAATTCCGGGTTTTTCTTCTGACCAGTAAGAGAGAATGGCCTGGAAATAGCAGAATGAAACACAACTTGCTCTTGAGTGACTGTATAGTGTAGTGGCAAAGTTTATGATGTTGTGCTGAAAGGGAATGAAGAGGTTCGGAAGAAAAAGTAACATGAACTTAAAAAGCAGTTTGCTGTGCCTTCGCAGCTGATGCGAAAAATCCCACAGAGAACAAGATTTAAAGTAACAGTTAATTCAGAAGGCAGCTGACACCCGGTGAACAGAAGCTGGGTGCAAATACAGATTTATGCTTTGGAAAACCCTCTTTTTTATTTAAAGAAATGGCTTATTAAAAAAAAAAAGGTTTTTTGTTTGTTTTCATGAAGCCTTGGAGTTTAGAACCTGTGTCAGGAAAGCCCTAGTATCCTCCTTGACCGTAAAAATCCTCTTTAATGAAGTATGAACCCTGTCATTGTAAACACTACCATCTGGAAATACTTATCACTGGAGAAAAGAGCTGGTAGCAAACTGTTTTTCAGTGTTGTTGATAAACATACATGGTGTGATGGCTGGAAGTTGAACTTAGACATATTGAGCCTTGAAACATGATGCACTTGTTTTGTAGTCAGGGTAACTGGGTGATATTGCCATGGAAGCTTGTAGACTTGTCACTTTGGGGCTTCGAAATAAAATAGATGACTTTCTAAACCACAAGCTTAACAGAGCTTCTAAGGAAAAATACCACCTGCGTATTCTGGAATATTAGATACGTTGGTGGCTATAGAGCTCCCTTTTGTCTTTTATTAATCTAGGAATCTGTCTTCCAGATGAATTTCTCTCTCTCTCTCTCCCCCCTCACCTCCATCTTTCTGCAATTGATAGTCTATATTGCAATTGCCTTGATGCAATAACTGTTTCCTAAATTAGCTCTGACATTTCCAAGCACATGATCAGAACCTAAAAACGTATACTAACAATCCTCATGAATGAGATATGTCTCTTTGTGCCAAGCAGTGTTAGCTATCAGACCTGTCAATCATGCGTCATGCAAAACTAGTAAATTGGCCTAGACTAGAGGCTGCATATTTTTGCTGTGATGAAATCATGAGCTGCCTCTAAAACATCCATTTTACAATTGCCTCAATGAGTAGAAATGATCTGATGCCAGATTTCTCACTCTTCAGGTCCTTATAGTTTAAGGAGGAATTCACATTCAGTTCAAATATCCTGACCTGGCAAATTTTCTTTTAAGACTGTCAAACAGAATTATGTCACATCTGGTACACTGAAGATTTGGAGTGAGCTTTACACCCCTCAGTGTGGCCTTACTGTCAGTCTCACAATGGAGAGCAACTAGAAACACAAATTGGAAAGCCAAACTGTTACTGCTGGACAAAATGGCTACATCCCTGAGCTTTATTCATTCAGAGACTTGCCCCAGGCTGGACTTTTGCCTTGTACTTAAACAAACTAGACTCTAGGCATCATTCTGCTCTAGTGCCCAGTAAGTTTTGGATTCCTAAGTGATTAAAAAAATTATCATATGACACAATGACACAAGCTGCAAAATGATAGAAATTGGCCATCCATTAAATAGGGTATTTGAAGGATATATGCAATAATTTGCTGGAGGAGATTTTGAGATCTTTTTGAGAAAACCAATATATATATTCCTTTTGTCTGAACAAGCACACCACCAGGACAATAACAAAAGCAAAACCACTTACAGAATACAAGAGCTATTTCCTTTCTGTTGATTTAAAAAAAAAAAAAAAGCTTTTTTTTTGAGAGTATGGAGCATTATCTATTTAAAGTATCTGTGTCACATAATCCTAATTGTAGAGGCACAAATAAACTATGAACATTGTGATTCAGGTAGTTTTGATATAAAATGCAAGCACTGAACACTTACTTCATCTAGAACTGAAGATTCCAGTTAGACAGATTACAATTCAACCATTGATACATTGCCTCATGGTCACTGGATTGAATCCAGTATAGATTTGCCATGACACAAGCCAATGGCCATCTTGTCTCTCACAGGCCACATTGCCATGTTTTATAGATGTGGAAATATGGAAAAATTTGCCGAAGAGAGGTCAAGGCAAGGATTTCAGTTTATTAATTCACCAGTAATGGATTGCTATTCTGTTTCTAAACAGCCTCTAAACTTGTTTTACCTTTTTATTTCAGCTCCTGAGCACTTATTGCTTATTGGCTTGAGCTGGAATTAAACTCTTATCATCTTTGAGTTATAAAGCACTTGTTAAAATGGAAACATTTACTTCATTTCAGAAGCAGGAGAATTTCAATATTTATTTCTGCTTATACCATCCTTTGAAATTCAAATGCGAAACAAGAACCCTGCAGCCTTATGAGCAAAACTGATTAATGATAGTTTAGCTCTATCCATATACTGGAAGGAAATTCACCTTTTAGAATTATGTGGAAACCAAGGTATATAGAATAAATGCTACTAATAGGGGAGTGCCTAAATGACCCAGGATGAGAGCAGGAGACAGGGAAATCCAAATGTTGAAAATAGAATTAGGGAGAAAGATATTATTTCAGAAATGCAGGAAAGTGAATGGAAGTAACAGCCACGTGTAAAGTAAAAGCTGTAGGAGGGAGGAGGGACAGTTTGATATTTTATCAATTCAGAGTAGGAAGATACCAGTAACTGCAAAGGAGAGGGAATGTGTCAAGGCTTGAAAAGGTGGCACTGTAGTGAGATCCAGAAGATTAGGGTGTGGCAGAAATATAAGAGTGTTTTAGTGACCACGCAGGAGGAACAAAGGTAAAAAAGCAGCAAGAGGATTTGAATTTAAGAGACAATTATGATCTCTCCATTTTAACATAAATGTTCATACTTCCAGTTGTGTCTAATGGACGAGTGTTTTGTGTATAAAATGAATGAGAAACTATATTTATTTTTATCTAAAAATTAGTTAATAAATATTGGCCTGTGTTATTAGCTAGCACAGTACTCATACATGGTATTTTTTTTATTGATAATATCAGTTGTTTTAATAAGAAAAGACTACAGTGTGCCTCTGTCTAGACTTTACCATTTATCAATGAGACATAGTGCCATTGATCATCTCATAGTTGCAGGATCACATCCAGTCCAGGTTGACAATTGAGCTAGCTGGTAGCTATATAGTGACCTGAATGAAATAAGGTTCATGGTCATTCAGGTGTCTGTGAGCCTACATGTCCATTTCAAAACCTATCGTTTATTTCAAACCTAGTTTAAACAAGTTTTGAAGAATCCTGATAGAACTGAGGGGAAATGGCTCTTATCTGTCACTGCAGTGAACTCTTCAGTGAATTTATTTCAGTCTCAAAATGTGCCAATCTGGCACCGTTCACAAAAGCTACAGTCACATGGGAAGCAGATCTTCCAGCAGAAGAATTTCTGTACAATTTGGATTAAAAAATAAGTTGTTCCCTATGGCTATAGGCTTAACAGGTAACTTTTGGTTACCTATTTATGTAGTCTGGCGAGTCATAAAGCTTGTTGGTTCCTACTGTAAAAAGCAGTGTGTGCAAGACACCCCTTCAATAACATCATCATAATTTTCTTTCTGTTTGACAGATTTAATGCTTTGATACCTGTTTCAGGTGGTTTAGCTGCCTCCTTAAATGTCCTGGCAGAAAAAAAGACATTCCAAATGGTATAGCCCATACTCCCACAGTGGTTTTTGTTTTCCAGAGAGAGAAGGGTTTGCTTCTAGAATGCCCAGCTCATCAGAGCATAAAGACCAGCTTACTAGAGGCAAAAATCATAACTCTAAGGTAGCAAGACAAAGAAAATTGAAAAGGTCGTTGAAATTACTGGCCCATAAAAACAGAGGAGGATGTTGGGCATGGAGAACAGTAGACATGAGATGATAGTATGTTTTCAGTAGAGTTCAGGATGCGACAACCACTCTGCTTACATGTGCTGAACTAAGCAGTTTTAACTGATCAGAAGAAAGTGTAGGCACAGAAAAGATTAGGAGAAGTGAGAAAAGTAGGAGAAAAGGAATAAAGTGAGCCTGAACATTTTACAGAAGCTAAGCTGGAGACTGAAGCCTCCTTTCCCCTTATGCATTTCTCGTTTCTTTTTGTTTCTAACTTTTTCTTCACTAGCAAGGCAAAATCTCTCCTATAACAGTGTACTTCTCCCAGGGGTGCCATTCCTTGCAGCCATACCCCTGGCAGAACCTGGAGCTGTCTTAACCAGATATGTTCAGTGGAGACCACCCCTAATGTGAGTTTTCCCAATGTTCACTATCTTGCTGGAAGACCATGCTTCCATCACCTAAATGTTGATGCTCTATATTCTATTCTATTTCAATGTCTAAGCAGGACTGCTGGAGAACATGGCTTAGCTTTCCTCTCATCTCTTGTTATTGTGCTTGAGAACACTTCACGTGCAAAATTAAGGCAGATAAATAGAGTTCTTTTATCCTCTTTTAAGGCAAACAATGGAAATTCTGTCCATAAAGAGTTGTCTTTATTCAGACTTCTGTTTGCTTTTTCAGACACCAAAAGCTCTTATTCCATGAGTTCAACAAATAAAATAATTCAGCCACAACTTGAAAAATCTGCTGTAATTTCCGTTCCATGCTAAAAAGGTGTCTTTTCTTCACCATATAATTTACTGTATAAAAGCACTGTATTATGCCAGTGACAGTTCAAAGAAGAAATAAAAATAAATCCTTTATGTTTCCTCTCCAGACAGGGCATGTGGTTTTCCTTTCCAGTTCAATAAGACATTCCAAGTGTTCATTTAATCACTGTACAAACACAAATAACGTGGCTTAAATAAATAAATGGTAAAATAAAAGGTATTATTCTGCTATCCTCTACTTCAATGACCTACAGATGACTCATGCTGGAGCATTCTAACAGAAGACTGCCAGACTGTAGTAGGACTTTAAGTGGCACTGTTCAGAATTGAACCAATTTGTGCTAATATGGGCTATTCAGATATTTTAAAGGGAATATAACTCTTCCAATTTTAGAGGAGTTTCATCTATCCAAAATATAAATCTTGTCGCTCATTTAGATTATGATTCAGTATTTAATGAAGTGGAGCACACTTTAAGTCAATGAATGCAAAGGCAACAATTGTAATTACTGTGAACTACAGTTGCATCTTTTTCTCCGTCTTAGTTTAGTTTTGTCTGTAGTTTTAAACTATAATCTTCTATTGCTGCACTTCTCTTTGTAAGCTTTCTAATGGCTTTTTGCCACAGCATGCGGAAGAGACAGACATCTGTATAAGCTGGAGGCTCTTCTTATTTCAATTATGTCAAATTCATTTTGGAGTTAGGCATCAGAAATTGTGCAGTCAAGTTCATTCTGGGCCAGGACATCAGGACTGTGCAGTCAAGATCAGTGCAACAGTGCTACTTCACTTACTTATATAATGCTTCTTAGCGGAAACCAGCCCATTTCATAGGAAAAAAAAAAAACAAACCAAAACACCCTTGATATGAATTAAACTTTCCTGCACACACTTGCAAATTTTTCTGGCATTCTTTTGTTAGTTTTACTGATTATTCTTAACGTAAACTACATAAAATGAATTTAAAGAGGTAATTGAAATTAGATTTAACAATTTGCATGAAATCATGTCTGTGAAAAATATCACTGCACACAATTGTTGTAATTAGGACGTTGTTTTGGAGGAAGAGGCAGGACAGAATATTATTGGCTTACCCTTTAGGAACCTCTTGTTTGTTTTGGCCTGAGGGTAAGAATTTGATTAAAATGTGTAAGTTAATGGTGTTTTTCATCAAGATTTAATGTTGCTACATGAATATGCTGTTTTCCAACTAGAAGGTTTGGGATTTTATTATATTTACTTTTAAATATTGGGAAATAATACACAGCAATCAAGTTAGCATCTACTCTTGCTCTTGAAAAAGTCAGACTAGGTTATAAGTCCATTCTAAATTTAACATCTATTATTCTGCAGTGAGATTCTGTCAGGTATTAGTGAGCAAAATAGCATGTAAACAGACTTCTGCCTGCACATTTGGCAATGATTGCTTGGTTTTATTCTGCAGCTGTTCATCTTCCAGAGGGAGATCACTATTTTGGCAACCTAGTGTAGTCAGGTCATTTACCAGTTCAACGTTACTTAATCTGTTTTGTCTATCATGTTTATCATCTTGACAAAAATTGCAGAAGATAGAATTGATGTTATTTTCTCTGTGACATTTCTCTTCCTTGCCCTTTTGATTTCAGCTACTCAGAATGTAAGTGCTCCTCAAGTGTCCATCCTGCCTACATCCTAGCAGAAAAGTGAACTTGTGAGCTTAATTTCAGAGAAATTAACTCTCTGTAATGTGTTGTGTTTGGACCTTAGGCAATCATTTCTTCCAGAATGAGCATGCAAAGGGCAGAAAATCGTCAATTGCCATTTTAGTGACTTCTTGTTCTGTGGAAAAGTGAAAAATATTTGTGTAACAACTCTGGTGGAATTCCTGTCTTATATTTATCTTCCTGATGCATTATTAGGGTCTTAGTTATTAGATCACACATAGACAAAACTATTGTTTTTCAGAAAAGGAGAATAAGCATGTGGTTTCTTTATTCTTTCTGCCATGCTCTCCTTTTATCTATAAAGAGGTTATTACAATTTATTAAGGATTTTTAAAGCTTTGTGTTCTATTATATTAACACACTTCCAGACCACCGCAATGTTGTCCTATATTGCTTGAGAGAGGCTTGTCTTCTCATGAAGTCTACAATCTTTAAGCTTTAGCTTAAACAAAATTACTATTTTTTTTTCCTAGACCTTCTAATACTGACTATGTGACATCATCCATATCCAACTCCCCAACTCAGGAGCTCAGGAATATTCCTTTAAGGTTTTCTCCAGTTCACCCTATTGCTTATTCCTCAGGACTCTCTAAAGGACTCCAAATATGAAAGGGGAAAACACATAAATAAAAGCCAAGCTCTCTGTTAAAGGAAAGCTGACTTGGCTTCAGAATTGTCGTCTTTAGAGACACTGAATCAAGGCTGAGGTTTCCTTTATGGCACTGTGCCACCTAAACTTAAGGATTCTGCTCATACTTCCACAGTAACAAAGCTGTGACTTCAGCACCGAGTTAATGAAAAATTGTAGTGCTGGTACATCTGTGCCCATGGCTGGGCTGATGCTGCCAACGCAACATCAAGTGTCATTACACCATCACTGAGTAAAAGTAGGGCAGAACACCTCTTTGTTCCACAGCAGTAGCCTAAATTGTGCTCCTTTCCAGAAGCTTGTATTCTCCACAGAGTTTGCAAACAAAGTCCTAGTTGACATCATATTCCTCTTCAGGTATTTTCAGTGTTGTGCATTAAAATACATTAGGTTTTGTGGCACGGAAAGTTCTTATTTTCTCCTTTGTTCTTTTAGAATGCACTTAATTATTGCCTTCTAAAATACTATGTTCCTAGACAGAAGTTAAGTGAGTTTTTTTCCAGGGGTCTATGTTACTCTTGCCATCCATCAAACTTGAGGTTTCTATGCACAACTTTGATGAAAGCACTTTCAAAAGCTTCCAACAGCCATTTTTACAGCCATTGCTTTCAAACAGGAAGACGGGACAACAGATAACTCTTGTGTTAGACAAATTATGCAGTGGAGACCTGTAGAAGTAAAGAGGAAAGACAGATAAATATATAAAGAAATAAAAGAAATCTCAAACGCTTCAGTATAGCCAGACAGTAACACTCCCACTGGAAAGCAAGACTCAAGTTACTGGAGCAGTTAATATTTCTATATATGAATCCTGTCTCTTCCTTGGGATGTTGCTGACAAAATATTTAACATCACAAATGCAAATCAAAAGAGTTCCGAAACTGCCCCTCAGTTCTAAGGGTGGATTCCCTACTTTGTTCTACCCTGTTCCATTGCTTACGCAGCAATAAGTAAACAGGAACCCCATGGAAAGATCTGTCAATGTTGAACAGCTAAAGGTGGGGAAATTCTACCTGATAGCAACTCCATTGCTGTCATGTGCAAAATACGGGGCTATTTTCTAGGCAATAGGAGGAGCGGCTGCATGGAAATAAAATGGTAGAGGAGGTTTCTGCTCTGAAAGTTTTCCCAACAGCAGTTTTTGTTAGAGATGCTCTATATATCTGCAGATTTTCTTAATGCCACAGACTGGGCTTGCAGAGTCTGGCTGAAGGAGCAGTTGCCTTGCTTGCAGTTTTCTACACTGATCTTCAAGCACTACAGAAAATTGATCTTTTGAATCTTATATATTAAGTGATATTGATTGATGAAGAGATTGCCAAAAATGTAAAATCAGTAGAGCAGGAGACCCCCAAAAGTAGCTGTCAGCAAATATGCATTCATGGATGCGTATAGACAAACTATAGTGTGTGGTATTAGTGCAGATCCTAATGGTCAGTCAGAAGTAACATCTCAGCCTTTTTGATTTAGTACTTTCACTTTCGCACCTGGGCAATCTGACCTTTACATCCATCAGATATTTTAGAAAAAAACACCTCTGTCTTTCTGTCTAATGTTAAACTACTCAGATCTGTTGTTGTTTGCTTTCCTTCTGCAGGTGAATGGTATTGATCTTCGAGGTGCTACCCACGAGCAGGCTGCAGCTGCGCTAAAAGGAGCAGGACAGACGGTAACAATCATAGCACAATACCAGCCAGAGGGTAAGCAATATGATAAACTTAAACACGTGGTTAAAAGCTAAGTGCTTTAAAGTCACCCATTTAACAGGATGAGGCTGCTTTTCCCACCTATCATCAGAAGTCATCTGGAATGAAAATTCAAGTGGCAAATCTGTCCCAAGGAAATGGCTGTACTTTTGTCACAGACTTTGCTTTTAGAAGTATTTTATGCAACTATAAGGACTATCTTTAAATATGCCTATAATAAGACAGTAATCAACACTTAGTTAATAATTTTTTTTAATTATTGCTCATTTTACATTCTTTTCTATTCTCCTTCTGGAGACAGCTAGTGCAAAAGATCAGTTAAAAATGAACAGAAACACCAGGAAGATCTGAAGTTGCTTCAGACATTCAGATCAGAATTAAATAAAGATAAATGCTTCCTGCCAAATTCATAGAGCTTCCCATTTCTTTTGGGTGACAGTGTCCTTGTACCTCCAGGGCAATTACACCCAGATAACAAGTACTTACTAAAGAAAATGATAGCTTTCTAAATATAATCATCAACAGGAAAATCAGCAAAATGTACAACATTTAAGGTGGGATGTGTCTCATCCAGCTTTTGGTATTTGATATTTAGCTTTCTAGAGCTACAACCTGAATTACTATCTGGGACTCTCAAGGAATTAATGAAAAGTATATTACTTTCTGATATGAACTAAAGATGGTTTTCCTCCACAGTAGTTATTTCATTGAAACTCCTTCCAGGTGAATTCAGCAGCTACAAGTGTCTGTGAAGACTTGCTGGCACCACTTTATCAGTTTTCAGTAAACTAGCTCAATTCACAAGTCCTGCTATGACCTGTTAACACAAGCTGTTGATTCTGCCTGATTGTGACCAGCCTAGGACACATGTAGGTCTCAGGTGAAAGGGAACAGCTTTAATAACAGGTTCAGATAATCAGTTTCTTCAGAGACACTAGGGAGATGAATTAGTACTGCTAGAATTTATCCCACATGATACCTTCCTTTGTTTCTCTGGGTCCTGATGGTAGCACACAAAGAGAAAAACAGCTGCTATTTTAATCAAACTTAGAATTGTGCTTCAGATTTGGTGTCACGCATCCATTTATTGGTTTATTTACACTTGAGTCACCAAAGAATAAATCAGGCCATACTAAGAAATGGGCAGATGAGAGCAAATGAAATTGCAAGTGTCTATCTTTAGTTAAATAAATGGAACACATTAATGTAAAAATGCATAAGTAATAATCAGAGTTATTTCAATGAAAAAGTATTGAAAAGCAATTCCATTACAGATAGCTTTCTGCACTGGATTCTGAATAAAACCATGTTCCCATTAGGTCTGGCTGTCTTGTTTGCTGTCTAGCGATTTTATACTGCAATTATCACCATGGTGTCTGAATACTTGTAGCAATCACTGGCATTTCAGAGTTGTTCTATGCCATTGTTAATACACAAAAAATATGCATCACTTGACAGATTTTTTCTTATTATATTTGAACTTGTAGTTGACATACTTTCCCTTTACATTTTACTAGCTCTGTGCTATGTCAAATTCAGTTTAGGCGAACATGCAATTCAAATGATGCTGATGAAATCCATCAAGTCTAACAATGCATATTTATTCCATTTTTGCAGTAATGCTGCTCCATTCACCAAAAACCCTGTTGAGGGCAGACTAATCCCGACTGCATGAATTCTTGTCAGTGAAGCACAGAGCTCTGTTTCACTCAAATAGTTCAAAATACACTGAAGATAGTGGAGCAGTTGAAGAACAGGTAGTCCAAAAGTTAACCTTTTTATAGGAAATGATCAAGTCTTGTAAGGTAGTGAGAGTACTCAGTAGTTGTCCAGTATGTGTTGTCTTATTGCTGAAGTATTTCATTTTAATCTGTGATGCTGGATGAAGTATTTCTTTCTTAAAAAAATCCCTAACAGCAAAGAAAGATGAAACCATTTTAAAACAGTTCTTTCAATAACCTTCCCAGAGAATTATTTAAGGATTTATAGGTCACATAACAAGACAAACACACTCTATATCAGCATAAATATTTATTTTATTCCAAAGATCCTGCACAACTCTTTTGGTCCTTTCTCTGTAATTTATACCTGACCTCTTATTTAGCATATCTTACCTTGATGCATATATTGGAACATAGTCACAAAATACAGTCTTATAGCTGTGATTCCCTCAGGGGCTGCTCACTTTAAAATGCTTACAAAACTAGTAAAGTACATACTTAAAGTAGGATTGTGGCTTGATTTGCTGTTTCCACACTGGAAGCTCTAAGTTGTTTTTACTTTGGAGAGAGATCCAAGAATAGCCACTGCAAATGTTAACAGTACTTTTTTTTTTTTTTTTGTCTTTTCCAGCTTATTAAGCAATTAGATTTTGTTGCAAATATCTAATTGCTATTGATGAGCTCTTGATTTTTCAGGTATTAAGTGATGATGATATAGGTGCCAGTCAACACTACAAGCTGGCTGATGATTAGCAGTTCAAAAAATGTTAGTAGAAAAAGTTTGTGTTTCAGTAATTTAGCTTTTACACAGTAAAAAAAAACTTACACCACACTTATGTTGGCAAAGTCTCCAAAAAAAAATAATATCATTTTCTATGGAAAGAAAATGAAGTGAATACTAAAGAAGCATCTTTCAAAATTTAAATTTCCCTTTCCTCATTTCAAACAGTCAAAAGTTCATCTAAGGCTCATATGAATGCCCCTCAAATTTATGTGTAAAGATTGGCAGCAAATCGCTTGAGAATGGCAACTCCTGCAAAAAAATCTAGCATTTGCTATCCACTAGAATAGCTTTTCTTCTTGATATCATGGCACTTTTTTTCCTATCCTGTCTGGATCAACCAAATGCAGAGAATAGCTCAGATATAATAGCATCACAAAATTTGTTGAATGCTGTCAGACTTGTGGTTGGTGATAGTGCTTATCTGAACCACTCTGCCTGTCCCTCAGATGAAAGTGGTCTCAGAAATAGGAGAAAACTCTGTAAAGGAGCACAGATACAGTGAACAAAGGGAGAATGTAGTGTACAAGCAGAGATCTCATGAGAAGGAGCTGAATGGAAATACAACGGATAGTATGGAGAATGGAGAACAACTCCTCAGCTCTTCTGCTCTTCAGACTCTATTTTCCTCATGTACACTCACCATCTTTATTTCCCTCATCCCTCTGATAAACAGAAGATAAAAAAAAAAAAAGAGAGATATGGAAATCCAAACAGAAATGCAAATTCTGTGAGCAGAAATAGGGAAAAATTATTAGGAGCAAGAGGAAAATAAGTCAAAGAGATCAAAACATCAGAGCTCAACATTAAAAGTGTAGGTTTGTAGCTTTAGGAACAGATGCTATAACTCTCTGCTTTTTGAGTCATTCCTTACTTTTATTTTAAAAACTGAAAATAACCTATGTACTCTATCTTTTGTGCACATGTGCTGAGTAAATGGAGATCAAGTAATGTTAAGCATCATGATCTCTAATGATGAAGGTTTGTGCATGTATCCAAGGTATTCTGGCCTCCTGCAGGCTTCAGAAGGATGGCTTTTTGTGTTCCTGTGCAGCTCACATCTTCTGAACATGGCTAAAATTAAATTGAAGAGAATTTAAGGACCAGTCACTTAGAACAAAATTAGAAGAGGAACTGATCTTTTATATCTAGCTTTTCCCTCCAATTTTTAATATTATTGGAAGCATTTTAACTCTCCTCCCAGCTTAGCAACTCTCAGATCTCTTTTAAGACATCGTACGAATATGGAACTAGTGAGTAGGCCCTTCTCTTCTGCAAAAGAAAAACCTGAGCCTGGAAAATAGTACTAGGGTGGAACAGTATGTCCCTATTAAAAAATTAATTAGAGATTAAAATTGGTATCTAGAACACATAGGGAAACACTTTTTACACTTTTAGGTTTTTACGCAGGACGTATTTTTATTTTAATGGCAATAGTTGTAAATTACAGCCCAGTATGGAAGGAGTTAAGAAAAAGACATTTTGTGGGTGAAACAAATACATTTTCAAAGGAAAGTGAACTTAGGTTCAAACAGTGACAATTTCTCCTGAAAGTAATAGCTTGGGAGCCAGGATAGGCAGAACACTGGACTCTAATGAAGCTGTTTAAAACCTTTATTGCACACTTTAGTCTCAAATGCTCATTGTCCTCCCCCCCTGCAGCTGTGTGAAAGGGTAGAACTTAGCCCTAAGATTTTTGCAAAATATTCAGTGTCAATGGCCTGCGAGCCGCATGGTGGTGCATTGCAGTGTCTCTGCAGCTATTCCCGCACAACAGTCCCTGGAAAACTGTTAAACCACTCAGAAGTTTCATGTGCTTTAAATCTGTCAAGCGAGCCAATTAACTTGCTCTCTTATCAGCTTGCATATAGGGAGAACATTCATTGATTGCAGTTTGATGAGACCAGCCGACAATGCAGAGGTCAAAAAGTTGTTACAGTGGGAGAAATTCAGCTTTATCACCTTTTGAATTAGCTGTTAGCTGCTTGCTCCGTCACTCTGTGCCTACTATGTGATGAGTAGCTGAGTTTTAGTCAGAGAGAGTATCTGACAGAGAGATACTGTGATAGGCAGTGTCTGTCTTTGCTGATATTAGCTAAGGAGAACTACTCCTACAGTTATAAGCATTTCATGGCAGCTATGGTACTGAATTCCCTTTTTAGTTCTTTTGTCCTTGAATCTGGGAGGCTCACACAGTGCTTTGTAACAGACCTAACTAAGCAGCATCAGCTTTTACGAAATTATACTCCTTGTCTTACACATTAGTCTGACCCACTAATTCATGAGATCTGCTCTTCTTAAAATACCAGAGTAAAAATCCAAGGATCACTTTCATAGGTCTCTCCCTAAACAGTCATAGAAACTTTTTAGCTCTTTTCCCCCTTTTTTACTCCCTCTTCCTGCCTCAAAATACAAATGCTCATCTCCTGTTTTGGTAGAAAGCTCACATATATTCCTGATTCAGATGTTTACCCTTTCCAGATGCTGCAGGAGTAAGGTAGATACAAAACACAGGAGTAGAATAAATAATTGCATTTATTCATCTGTGTCTAGGTCACTTCTATGCTTTGAAATGCGAATACTCCTTTTCCCAGCTGTTGAAAATCAATGTAGCTTAATTGCTTGGATAAAGTTGCATTACAGCAGTTGGCTTTCATCTGGAATCCATTGTATCCAATTGCCAAGAATGCAAGCTATTAAGGTTATATTTCATGTATGTGTATTAAGGAATATAGCATAATCTTGGAATGGCCAAGCTGGATCTAACCAACAGCCCATTTGCTGTTGGATACTGTTTCCAACGGTAGCCAGCAGCTTAGGAAGAGAACAGGACAAGCACTTACACATAATGACCAGAGGGGATTGAAAAATCCTCTTCTTGTCCTGGAAAATATTACCATTGTAAAGATTAATAAAAGAAAAAAACAGTTTAGAGTTATGCTTCATAAATTGTCCTGCTGGAGTTCAGTGAGTGAATTTCATTGAGGAGTTCAAAGCATTTCTTTTTAAGCTAGGAAAATTGAAGGAGTAATATAAACAAGAAAGCTTGTCAGTATAGTAGTATTTTTTTTTTTCCTTATATTAAAACTTTCATTTTTTTTTACTTAATACCACCAGAGAAGATGTGTTGCTCTAAAACCAGATAATTTTTTATTCAGATCCTAATTTATTGACAAAAGTTGATAGTGCATCAAAGTTCTCCTGTGTAGGAGACAAAGACTGCAGTTTCATTTAGATACCAATATCAAAGGCTGCTTTTTTTTTTTCTTTTCTCCTTTTTTGCCCTTTTTTTACAGTGGCATCTCCAGCTCTTCTGTTTCATTCTGTACTGATACAGGTTTTTTTACTAAGTTACAGAACGGTAAATTGTTTTCTATAGCTGATTAAATGTCAGGTCTGTGCCTCCCTTGCTTGTCCATGAAGTGTCCACTGAAGAGAGGTGAGGCAGATTGAGAATGGTGCTGCTGAAACTCATTATACTTCTTCTATTAATTTTAACACATTTTGCTTCAACATTAGTGCAGAAGTTCACTAAGCAACAAATTACTTCTTTGTTGCAGATATGTCTGTGTAAGTTAAGACGTTTAACAGTACTGTACGGCTCCAATACACAACTTCATATAATGTATCAAATCATGCCTAAGGATATTTGTGCGCTGAAAACAAAAACTCTGACACTCCTTGTAAGGTCATGTCAGCAGTTAATGTGCATGGTTAGATGTTGAGATTGGTATTTGGTGTTTTTCTTTCTTTTGATGTAGTAAATATGACTTCAGTACTGTTGGGACAAATTAAGCAGTTGCCAAGATAGTACCCCACTTGTCTGGCCATGTAAGATCCTTACCTTAGGTACAGCTTTTGTGCCTCTAGTTGCTGCATACTATTTAGCATATACTGCTTTTTTTTTTTTTTTTATATTGTTGGAGCAAAGTCTTCAACTTTATAATTTCATTGCAAGCTTCACACTTTCTTTACATCAAGTAAAAAAAAAAAAAATGTTTAAAATGAAAAGGATAGCTTAAAGATCTCCTGATCCGCTTTCAAATTATTTTCTCTCATCACAGCATTTCCTTTCCATG
>JAVSBS010025351.1:5507-30472 GCA_033124195.1 Coracias cyanogaster | reverse complement strand
TCCACTTACTCTGTTACTTTTCCCATTTCCTTTCCATGTGCCTGAGCTGTCCTCAGCACAGCTTCCACTTACTGCATATTAATTCTAGTCTCTGCATGACTGTGTCTGTATACATGGACATTGCCCCAGCACAGACAGGTATTTCTTGGGCTCTTCAGATGCTACAGCTGAAGAAGCACCAGGGATTACAAATGTTCTTTTAACATCAAGCCTTTGTAGGATTCTCCTAAGACACAAAAGGTTATATTTTAATTCCTCTGTTAAATATAAAGATCACATTTCCAGTAGAGTTACACAGTGTAACTCATCCAACATTGAATATTTTGTATAAAGCTTAATTCTGGATTTTTTTCTTCATCTAAAATAGCCAGCATTCACTATGCGTGAAGTTATGGCTTCATCTTCTTAATGTCTTTGAGCACTTTCTTTGTGTTCAACGTAGTCATCCCAGTCTGCTAGACTATATTTGCTGTTTCTTTCCAGAATCCCAAGATTTCTCAATTTCCATTTTTGTAAATGTTTCAGTTCAAGTACTTATTTTGTAATTCAGTCATATTTAGCTCTTGTTTCTATCATCAGGCTTTAAATTTCCTGAAATAGTATATTATTCCACAAAGTTGTCAATGTCAACTGTAGGAAATTGTGCAGGGAAAACATTATTTCCTTTTAAAACCTGTCTTTTCTTCTGTTCATTTTAAATCTGATAACACGAGTTATGTAGGGCTTTTTCTGTAATTATTTCTTTGAGCTTCAGTTATATTGCAGGTCCTCTTTAGGTTTTTGTTGTCTATATACAGCCTTCTCTGCTTAACTGTATTTATATGTACACGGAAAAAAAAGTGTATCTGTTAAATCTTCGTGCTGGAGATCATTAATTGCTGTTCTTTGGCAATTTATTCATTAAAGTTTAGTAATTTCCTCTTTTAACTGTTTTGTTACGGTAATCATTAATAAGTCTCACTGGGAATGCAAATAAAGAGTGTATATTCTTTTTGCAGCAGCTGTTGTGTTTGCAGCTGCTGATTTAACTGTTAAGTACGGGCTACAAATTCTTCTTACCTTTCTTCCCAATTTTAGAGTTCACTAAACTGAAATCCATTTCACTTGTGGTTTTGCCTATACATAACAGCTTTTTCAGAAAAGAAAGCCTTCTAACAATGGAAAGACATGTACAGATTTGTGTACTGCCCCTTTAGAAGTTTCTCAGCAGTAATAGGAGTAACAGTTTTGCAGTTGTGTAACACTACAGGAATAGTTTATGTTTTTAATTAATACCCTGGTTTTATATCTCTGGCAGTAGAGGAATGTTCACAATTGTGTGTCTCACTGTAGTGGAAGGAACAGGGAGCTGCAGTTGGAAGCATGCTGCTGAGTTAACAGAGGGGAGCCCAGGGATAATTCACTTCAGAGCTAGATTGAGGTAAAATCATAGAATCATAGACTGGTTTAGGTTGGAAGGGACCTCAAAGATCACCTAGTTCCACCCCCCCTGCCATGGCAGGGACACCTCCCACTAGACCAGGTTGCGCAAGGCCCCATCCAGCCTGGCCTTGAACACCTTCAAGGATGGGGCATCCACAAAGCCCTGGGCAACCTGTGCCAGTGTCACACCATCCTCAAAGTGAAGAATTTCCTCCTAATTTCTAATCTAAATCTACCTTCTTCCAGTTTCAAACCATTACCCTTCATCCTATCACCACAGGCCTTGTTAAAAGTCCCTCCACAGCCTTCTTGTAGACCCCCTTGAGATACTGGAAGGCTGCAATACAGTCTCCCCAGAGCCTTCTCTAAAATCTTGAAATTATTTCTGAACCTGTTCCAATGTCTCTTTCTTCTCTCACTCTCTTTCTTTTTCTATTTCTAATAGTGCTTTTCATCTGGAAAAAATGAATTCCATGCTAAAAATATTTTGTGTTTATTTTTTATTTTCTAAGCAATAAATTTTACCAACACTTTCACTGTTTTAATTGTTTCACAGTGACATCATTTCATACATTGTAGCTTATATTTATTTCCATCTATTTACTTTATACATTGTTCTCTTTTCTTACTGCTTTTTGCACTTTCATAGAGTCATAGAATGTATTTGGTTGGAAGGGACCTCCAAAGGTCATCTAGTCCAGCACCCCTACAATAAGCAGGGACATCTCTAACTAGGTCAGGTTGCTTAGAGCCTCATCAAGCTTGACCTTGAGTTTGCAAAGATATGGTTTATTTATTTGTTTTGTTGCTTTTTATTTACCTTCAGTGTTAGATTTATTTTTTCCTTCTTTTCTTACAGTTAGTATAACCCTGTTGTATTTACTGAAGACTCTTCACAAAAATACTTTTTATCCAAACAGTTTAACGTGTTTTATTTTAATAGAGTTTGGAAGCTCACTAGAAACCTGTTTTTCTAAGCCTTCAGGTGAATTACTTTATGTAGAGACATGACTGAAAATACGAAACAGTCCATAAAATGGATGAATTTTCACAATATAAGCAATATTACTGATGCTCATGTGCTTAAACTACTACTAAAATACACACTCTGTACACTCCCTATGTGTTCAGCTTATGTCCCCAGAAAATAGAAATACTCAAAATTTAAGCTTTCTCTGCAGTAATTTATGTGAAAATGCTGAGCAAGCAAAATGTTTTGGTTTGACATTAGAAGTATATTCTCCTGGGGTTTCCTAGAGAACTGCTCTTGAATTTGTTAAAAAAAAAAATTAAAATTGCAATATTCCTTTCAAATCTATCCTGTAAGGTCAAGGCACATTTGCTTCAGTGTTTAGTTACAAAGAGGCAAACTGAAGAATTTCTGGTGTCATTTTCTCTGCTGGCAAAACATCAGCAAGGGCAAAAGAGCAACTGTAGGAGGGAATTGAAATCCATGATATAAAGGGATGAAGTTTTCCCAAGGGATGTGGAGATTATAGCCTGCTTCTGGAAGTCTGTCATGCTGAGGAAAGACAATAATTCTGACATAAAGTGACAGCTGTTACAGTAGCATTGCTAAATATCACAGGAGACAATGGCATATCAGGGATTTTCTTAGCCTGGTGCTGCGGCTGCTGTCAGCACAAAATTCACAATGAGGTCAATGCAAGTCTTAGGGACAGTCTTTCATAATTCCTGTTTTTAAAATTTACAGTTCTTGACACATTCAGGTATTTTCTTTAGATTATATTACAGAGCTAGAGAAATACAAACAAAAAAGTAATATTTTTTTAATTAAATGGGGCCATTGGCTAAGTTGGTTGCCCAAGGTCTCTCAGCTAAGAGATGTAAGCCTCTCTGAGGTCCTTCAGCCTTTTTGGATGAGGTGAGTCTCTCCTCGCTAGATATAGAGGGATCTTCAAAGACTAACTTAGGCTGGATGGACACAGCTAAGGCTGGATAAATTAACCTCTTCTGGTGTCCCTAGGAAGTAGCTACTAGTAAAGTGCTATGCAGACCAGTAAAGCTGCTTTCCCCAGCTCACCAGGTGAACTTTCAATGAAGCCAGAAAACAATTCTTTGAGCCCTATGCCTTTGGTTTAGTGACTTTCTGTCAGGAATAATTCTTGAGGCAAGTTAGTGCAATCATTGTTTTGATCGAGGGATAAAAATGAGAGAAGGGCAATAAAGATGGTGAAGGGCCTGGAAAATAAATCTTATAAAGAGCAATTGAAGGAGCTAGGACCATTTAGTTTGAGGAAGAGGAGGCCAAGGGGAGACTTCGTCACTCTCTACAACTACCTGAAAGGACATTGTAGAGAGTTTGATGCTGGTCTCTTCTCACAGGTAATTAGCGATAGAACAAGAGGGAATGGCTTCAAGCTGCAACAGGGTCAGTTTAGACTGGACATTAGGAAAAAATTGTTCACAGAAAGGGTGGTCAGGTACTGGAATAGGCTGCCCAGGGAGGTGGTTGAGTCACCATCCTGGATGTGTTTAAGGGTTGTTTAGATGTGATGTTGGGGGATATGGTTTAAGAGAGAACTTTGTAGAGTAGGGTTGATGGTTGGACTTGGTGATCCCAAGGGTCTTTTCCAACCTGAATGATTCTATGATTCTATGAAAATCACAGAGAAGTTAAAGTTGTGATTCCAGTAGAAAAAATAACAAAATTAAGAGTTTCAAGGCAATATAGGATATTTAAAGATAATTATTTACTTGTAACTTGAATTTTTTGCTGATTTGAATTTATTACCTACAGGTGAAAATGATGGCAGAGTGTGAGAAATAAAAAATAAAGCATGAACTATTTAAATATAGAGAGACAAAGAGGTAAAGGGAAGATCTGCTCTCAGATGTTCCTGGGCACTGCACTTGCATGTCCAGCTTTTTACAAGATTTTACTTGCAACACTGAATAGTAACTCTGATCCACGTGCCTTCCTAACTCTGATCTCTGCTTGCTGAGAGTAGCAACACAAGAGGTATTTAGTGAAAGTATAAATACTGATTTGAGGTACAATTAATGGATAGGTGATGATGTCATTATTATGGAGAGCAGAAATGTTATTGATTAGAGTTTTACGCATGGTCACACATACACGTACACAGCCTTTGGAACCCAGAATCTGGGATCCACAGGGCCAGATTTTAAAAGATGCATGGGATACCTGCAATAGGTTTCTTCACAGCTGTCCTAAGCCACACATTCTTAGATTGTAAGTGAAAGTGAAGGATAAGTAGGAAGTTACACAATATCATATTACACACTAAGCTGTGCCTGAGATAAAACTATTTTTCAGCAAGTCATTTCAATGCCTCTAAATATCTTTACTACTGAGCTACTTCTACAATAATTTCCCCCCCTATTCCATGAACTTGATCTATGTCATTCTTACATTACTTTCTTTTTCATGGCTGTTAACCTGGCAGTTGACAAGAGAAATAAGAATCAGATTTAGACTTCATTGTCAATCTCAATACTTAACTACAGACTCATTGAAAATAATTAACTGCAGAACCATTGAAAGAATGTCGTATGTCATGTCAGCTTCAGAAAAACTCCTCTGTTTAATCTTAATTTGAGTGAGAAAACCTTTTCCATGATAGATGAGTGCACTGAAGATACATAGCATCTTTGATTTTAGTGTCTTTCAACTATATGGGTTACCATGTAGTGACTACATTAGAGATCTAAGTGAAAGCTGACATAAATGGATTTTTTTTTTAATTAAATATTAATCATAGTTCAACGTGAAGAAGCCTTTAACAATTTAATATCATTTATCTGTAAAGTAAAAATTTCTATATATTTTAGCCTAAGAATATATCTTCTTATAGAGGCTCTAGTATCTATAGAACATAAGTAAATTTTTCCCCTGGTTTCAGGGTTGAAGATGGTTTTAATGATATTATCATTAATGTTTTCTAAGCCAGATGCTTGAAGTTAAACTCTAAAATAGAAATAACTTGATCTGCTGCACTGCTGAATTATGTGAATGATCACTTCAGATTCAGTCTAATCATATTTTGTATCTTAAACATGGAAATAGAACTCTGGCATTTGTCACCTGTTCTGTAAATTTTGTTATTATACATTTTTAAGTACTTTCCAGTAACTTTCTAATTCCTTTTGCAGTTGGCAAGGGAAAAATGTGAGACTAACCCAAATAATAATTACTATTTTTAACATTTAACATATTTGCTTTTAAATGGTTTACAAAGAATAGCTCAGAATAATGCACAAAATTCCAATTTTACAAATTTTGAATAACAATTGTATATGTTGACTTTAATCGCTGCTTCAGTGCTGTTTGGTGCCTAAATGCACAAAGAAATGTGTAACAAACATATTAAGCGTCAGTCAGGTTACTTCAGCTTCAGGTCCTTTTAAGGACCAGAAAAGTGTATTACAGATTAACAAAAAAAAGTGTTTTGAAAGTATAGAAAGGAGCAAAAGTGTTAATTATTGTACGGAAATTCTAAGTTTCAATGTTAGGAGCCAACCTGTGTTGGACTAAAGAATTTATAAATTAATATCATTACTCACAGACTTTATACATTTAGCATTATCATAAAATAACCCAAAAAGGGACGTATCTGGAGCATAATGGAAATAATTGCTGCAAAGGAAAATGATGAGTATCTTGAGCACAGCAACTGCCTTATTCTGTCTCATTTCTGCATTCTCAATAAATATTTTATTTCAATGAAAAGATATTAAATTGCATCAATTATGTCTTGTAAGTGATTATATGAAATGAGTTTAAAGTACTGGGAATGAAGCATCATTGGTTGTGGGGTGAAGGAACTGCAGTCCAGCTTGTGGATAGGGGCAGGCATGGCTGGAGCCTGGGCTTTGCCTCCAGGCTGTCTTCAAAGCAATTAGAAGTGTGGTCATCTGTTTTTTTTCTTTAAATCCTTTCATAATCACAATTGACGGAGTTTTGCTAGATGGACTTCTTCACTACTCCTGTGGGTTTCCATGGACATTTTCATCTGCAAAATGAAACATCTCACTTCAAAATCACAGGAATTCAGAAAAATTCCAAATTATTTCCATTTGAAAGTGCTTTTGTGGTGTTTTATGATTTATATAGTTTGGTTACCTCATCTTGACATTTTCTGCTCCTTGAATTGTGGTTGCTTCTCCCAGGATATCCCCTAGACAGGACCTCACGAGATGCCTCATTTCTTGACCTTGAGAATACTGTAGAAGTGTAGGAGCTCAACAGAACTATTTTCCAAAAAGGAATATTTTTGGTTGAAGCTAAAACTACAACCATTTTCAGAGGAGTAAGGGAGAGAAACTAGTTCTGTAATCTTGCTCTTCTGTAAAAGGGATGGAGTTTATGCCATCATGAAACAAGTTGAGTTTATGCTCTTTAAGTAGCATTCCATTTCCAGACATAATCCTGTTGGAGATCTTTCTGTGATGTTTCAAAATAAGTCCATAGGTGTCTTAGAGAAGCATGGGAAAATTTGAGAATGATAAGGTAAGCAAGTGTTGGGCTCAACCATGTAGTAAATAAATGAGTATCATTTAAAGATAGAATAAACAATCAATGTGTTTATTTGTGTGTATGCATACTCCTTTCCATGTAAACAAGAGGAAATAAAGGTAGTGACTTTGCTGATGTTACTAAGTCCTATTCAAAGTAAAAGCTGCTGGCAGTGCCTTTCTGCCCTGAAAGTCGTATAACATTCACTGTACTGGGATCTTATGGTAGAAACCCAGATTCAGATGACTTAAAGCCAGTGTACCTGACAATGTGCCTACCAATATACCAAATATTATGTTTAACATCTCATTGAAGATGCCAAGACACTCAATAGGAAAAGCTAGGAACAAGGAGGCTCTAAACTGTCCAAATCTGAGTCTAAAAGCAGTAACAAATGGTTGAATGTTCTCTTCTGTGTGAGTAAATGTCCAAGTGTGATACTGTGCTGTATGGGTCTTATGGTAAGAGACTGATAAAAAGCATCTACCAGAAAAGTCAATATTTACCACTGGTGTAATCTCTCTGGCTCTTACAATAGAGTTTTAAATTCTGTGAAGAAATTAAAGAGTATTGCATTGTCACTTGGGTAGATTCCCTGTGATAGTCTACCAAGAATCTCTGGTTGTCTACTTAGGAGACATTTTGCCTTTGAAATCTCTCAATATTTCTGGATTAGCCAAGAGTAACTGAAAAACTGCACAACATGTTTTCAGCTCCTCTCGCCACCTCCAAGGGAGGGCGTATTGTTTCTGTTAACATTTCTAGATCTGGCAAACAATGAGGTGAGATGAGCAGTTGGTACTGAGACCTTAATAGTAGACACTGAGTTACAAATGGTTCTTAAAGTTGTCCTAGTGTTTTTTTAAAAACATTGATTCTAATGCAACTGAAAACAATGACTGCTGATTGCTGTTTACACTTATACTGCATTCTCTCCTAAGTCTCTTTATATTGTTTCTAAGTTTGAAAATTCAATCATATTTAAATTACTTGCATCCGCATAGTAAATAAAATGGGAATTACTGAGCAATCTTCTTTCTAACACACTAAGTGATTTATGGCTGCAGTAGGCAATGTACTAGAATTCTGTCTGTGAAATTAAAAATATAATAGCTGGAAAACCAAATATGAACTCAGAGGAAGCAATAAAACTTCCAAATAATTAATGCCTAGCACCAAGAAACTGGCAGATAGTGCTAAAAAATAAAAAGGTAGGTAAATTTATTCAGACAGAAAATAGGATTTAGATTGTTTAATGGTCTGGATTTCAAACTCTGCGTAGGAAAGAATGCAGTGTTCAATTTTCTATTACTCTTTCCAGAGAAAATAATAGCATAACCACTTGTAAAGTTAGGCCTAGCAACGCACTAACATGAATGAGAAATTTTATACTGGGTTGCGTAGCCAAGTCACGATCAAAGCACAGAAGTGGCAGGTAGTGGGCTAGGGCTGCAGAAGGAGAGGGTTGCAAAACCCCTCCGCCTGTTTTGTCTGTGCCAGAGCCTTGGAAAGCCACGCAGGCAGCTGCCTCCAGCTTTGCAAGAGGGATCAGTGTCCCTTATCTCATCAGCCGGAGCGGTGAGCCTGGCTCTCTGAGGCTTTCCCTTTTCTCTCCATCCCAGCTCTGCCCATTCTCTCTGTCCCCCTCCTTTTCATTGCAGAAGAGGCCTGGCTTTTCATCCCTGAGGCAGAAAGGATCATTTTTTCCTGTACTTCAGAGGAGTCTTGAACTGGCTTTGTGTATAAGACACTGGTCCCCAATCTTGCAATTTGATTATCAGAAAGAAGAGTTCTGTGAGGGTTTTTTCCAAGCCCGAAGAGGTGCTTTCTCATATTTTCCTTGTTTCCCCACAGATTTTCACTCTCAGTTCATGGTCTGTTGTGGCAATGACAGCAGAAGAGGGCTTCTTGACCTCGCGGTTAAAGCATAAGATTGACAACCAGTCATCGTGGGTTCTTCTTAACTCTACCACTTATATTTGCATTGCTTATCTTTTTTTGCCTTTTTTCCTCTAGGTTCTTCTACTGTTATGGTATTGCAGACCACTTTGGTCCTTTATATGGTGTTGTTTGTAAAATGAGGTGTGACATAGCAAAGGGGTGTGATAATAAGAACGTTGTGAAATTCCACGAGAGCCCTGTTCAGCACTTCCCATTCACCAAAGCATCCCTGCTCTGTTCACTGGGTCTTGAAGCCAGGGGTAGTTTTAGTGAGTGTGCAAAAACAGGCTCTTTGACTATGACTTAATCTTGAGATACATTTTGTGACTTCAGTGGAAGATGTGCATGTCCAACAATTGTCATATTAGTCCATTTTCATTTGTAAAGTATTGAGATCTGCTGGGGAATCAGGCTATTGTTCAAGCTTCAGCATGCACTGCCATGAGTGAGCTGATTTTGTGTTTGAGCATAAGTAATGGTTGTGAGCACCATGGTTTGTAATGTGTTTTTGGGACAGAAATCCTGCATTAAGTATAAGAATAATTCATTAGTTTAATTATGTTCCTGCATTCAGTTAATTGTGTGCGATTTTCAAAAATCCCTCTATGACTTCAAGAAGATCTAGGACCCATAAGTCTTCTTATTGGATGTGACTTGGGGTCCTAATTTCCTTAGCTTACACAATAGTATAGTCCATGTGTCTTCTAGGCAAAAATGAACAAAATAACTAATTCTGTAGTTCTATTTTGAGTTGAGTTTTAATGACAAAAGCTGAGATTTCACTTCATTTGTGTATCAATGATGCAATGTATTATTCAAAGTGACATAACTTACTTTATAAATATTTTTTGAGAATACATAAGTAAACATACTTATAAACCAGTTTTATTAATAGGTCTTTTAAATTATTCAATACTTGAAGTCAGATTTTCTGAGTGCCTGCTTCAACAGAGGTTGCCATATAATATTTTCCTTCAAATAATTACATGAAGAGTTTTCCTGTTTAGAAAATGGAAGCAATGTTTTCAATAGGTCTAATGACAAAGGCACGCTGCCTCCTTCTTCATAATGGCCATCAGATTTCACTGTTCTGAGGCAGCTATTTTCATATTTCCAATTCTTAAAAATCCTTGGTTTTCTTTTCACTATAACCAGATCTGTAAACTCCTTAGGGTTGTAAATCTTGCTTGGGGCTAAATATATATCCCTGTAATGTATTTTACCTTCAATTATTGATATGTATGTTTAATTGTAACTTTATCTTAATGCAGTTTTTGTCTGGGAGCTATTATATAATGCTATTTTTAAAGTCCTCAATTGCTTTTTGTGTAAGAAATTTAGATATTAAATAGTGAGATAAATTTCTAGAGTATTCTTTGTATTCTTACTAATTGGGGAGATTTGCTTCATGTCTCTGATTAAGGTTTCTGGGGCTTGTGTAGCTCTCATTTATGGGGCAGTATTTTGGGGCAGTATTTTAGTGAATTCAGCATGTAGTCTTTGTACTACTATATTCCCTAGAAGGCCCACTTACAGACAGCAGTAAGGCATAGTAAAACCACAGAGTAAAAAAATCTCTGACAGCTGACAAAAAGCACTAAATAGGTAAAAACAGCCAAGCATCCAAAGGAAGCAATGAGGTAATTTTGGCCAACATGGCAGGGTGCAAGCCCAACTACATCAGGTTTTCCTGTAGCAAGTAGAACAGTTGAAGGATAAGGATTTGAAAAACAGTGAAAATAGTGTACAAATATTCCCAAATTGTTACTTCTAATCCTTTGGGGACCCCTGAAAGAAAGTATAAGGGACCTATCTGAATATGTGAGGGGTGGATAACAGACACCCAACATCACGGGCCAGATAGAGGTAGGGAGGTCCTCCAGATGCTGAATGAAGTATCCAGAGGACTGTTCGGAGCCCTAATTGTAGTTATTAGAATTGGGGTAGAGGTCCAGTCCACTAGGGAGAGGGATGCAGAAGACATCTTGGACTGATCACCTGCACACTTGTGCAATGGTTCAGAGGGATGAGATTGCTTCTGTTGAGGCTGTAGGGTGACAGAGGATTTCAAGGCTGCAGGAATGTCATATGGTGACAAATGTGACAAAATGTGACAAGATTTGACATGGTGAAAGTGTGTATGAAAAACATCACCGAGCAAACTCCTCTGAGTCAATAGCAGTCTTTCACAGTGCCCATGGGCACACGAGAAGGGTTACGTGACTAAATGTGAGACATGTGGGCACACAAGCACGTAGCTCTTTCCCAGTTCTGATTCTCTGTCTGCTTTTTTACTGGATTTTTCCTGTAAATTCTTTGATGCAATTTCTTTTTATGTTATGAAAACATTGAATCTTTCAAATCAAAATTGTAAAGATTTTCATTGCAGCATATAAACATTTTACAGTCATGGCTCATATTTGAATTTCATAATAACAGTGAAGAGATCAAATTCTAAATGAGTCAACAAATATGAACATGAGTTACGTTAACCCCTTCCAGTGTCAATACTGGCATTAACTCCAACCTTACATCTCATCATCGTAAAGAGCTGATGTACAGATGACTTCTGCAAGCTGCAGTTTGGAGATATATCATGAGACTGCAAAGATCTATTAATGGTGCTGTTGTGAGTGATGCCTTGTCATGCTTTTGGTCACAGGAAGGTTCTTTAAAACATTAATATTAAATTGCAATAAATAAATAAACAATACGTAATATGCAATTATTCCTTAGACTTTTAATAAGTGAAATTAAATCTAGCTCTTCCTATTAAATAATCCAAAATTATTTGTAGCGTGTTAAAAGCATTCACACTTATTTCTCTCCTGATTGTGAATTTTCAATGCACAATCATCAATGTAAAGTTCAAAAGTGATATTTTTACTTACCATATTAAGACTACAGCATTAGCCATCAACAGAAGCCAGATAACAAAATACAAAACCATTACTTTCCATATCTCAAATTATTTATACAAAAGCTGTTTAGAAATTTGCTTTATCCTTTATTTGTACTATATTTCAATTAATTTGTCCAGATAACTAAAATGCAGCTTCTAACAATAGGATGATAATGAAAAGCAAATGGAAAAATATGATGTGTTCATGAATACATGAAGAAGAATTAAAAAAAGAGATAAAAATTTTTTCATTTGGGTTTTGTTTGAAAATAATTAAGTAAGTTATTTTATTCTGAATCCTTCAGTTTCACCATCAGGCTTACTTTCCTTGAAGATCTTCTTCCTTTACTATTCCAAAGCACAAAGATTTCCATCTTGAGAATGTTTCAGGTTATAGCCTGTTATATTTTTTCCCTTCAGATTTTAGTCTGACTAGCCAAGGCATTTAACTGAGATGAAACTCTTAAGAGATGGACAGAAATTTTTTAGTGACTGCAGGGAAATTGATTTAGAAGTTTAGCAAACGGAAAACCTTTTCTACAGGTTGTTTTGACAACTGAAAAATGCTGCTGAAAAGATATAATTCAATCTGACATGCTGGGAGATTGCATAACTTCATCCATAATGATGGACATATCTGTCAACCAAAGTATGGATTTTCTCAATATTACTCAGATTTCTGAGTAAGTTTCTCTGAACCAGTCAGATTTGGTGATTGTGATTTAATTACTGTATTTCACTGGTTAGTGCAAAATGTCTCATCTCCAGCATGCATCTCTCTTTGTGCTGCAGGAATAAGCTAAGTAGGAAGAATAAACCACCATCTCTGAAAAATTGTTACAGGTCTACATTGTAAACACTGAGTCCTCTGGGCTTTATGAGAATTGTTTTGTTAAAGAACACAGTTTGTTTATCATTAGATCACTCAGTTTCACAAAGTTATGGTAGAATCTTTTTGCCAGAAGCATTTGGTGTCATTTTGTCTTCTGCAGATGCGCAACCAGTATAGCACAGCCCCTATAAAAGGATTGTGACAATGGTCAGCCTTTGCAAAGCCATCATAACTTGAGTCTCTGAATAGCCTCCTGAATCTGATAAACATCACATTAAGCTGTAGAGAGGAACTTAGAGGAATTTGTTACTATCTTTAAAAATACAATTTTTTTCACTCTTTGTTGCAAGGAATTTCTAAGACAGTGAGTGGAATCTGAAGTCATGGCCTTCTTTCCTCTTGCAGAATTTCCCGTAACCCTGTGTATGCATACACATGACTACATAGTATGTGTGTGCTTGTGTGAATTTTTAAACCAATATACATGACCAAAGAAAAAAGCAAGTTGTTTTGGAAGCTGCATTAATTGCAACAAAGTAGAGACAGAGCAAGACAACATGTATGTCATTTTGTCAATAATATAATTAGCTTTAAATAAGGATCTTTTTTACCGTTTTTAACACTCCAGAAAAGAGTCTTTTTAAAGTCTAATAAACCTGTCTCCTAGGGAAGACAGTATAAGTGGAGTGGTTTTTGTTAGCTGCAGACCTCTGCTTAATTATGACAGTGGCTGTTTCTAGCCTCCTATCCAGAACTACTTTTCTTAAGCAAAGCTTTGACCCATTGATGGCCAGAGGGATTTCCTAGAAAGGGTCAGCCATGAGTTTAACTCTTGAATTTAAGTGCCACGTGCCAACAGGCTCTCAGCTGTTTGCAAGATGGAGCTCTACATGACCATGGGCAGGAGCTCCAACACTTGGTTGCCGTAACAGCTTGATTGCTTCAATGAGTAGTCAAAGCACTTTATTGTCATGTGGCAGTAAGACACAATTGTAAATTTGAGAGTGAGGTCTCTAATAAAAAGTCAGCTAGTTATATGCCTTAAGCAATAAAAATGTTTTCTCTGGGGTAGTTTTCAGAATATCCAGGTAAATTTTAAACATTTTTTTGCATTAATACTGTATAGATGCAATTCTGTATGACTCTAGTCCTAACTACATCTGTACTAATAAGGTACATAGGGATATATTAAGTCTTAAACTGATATCATACCTCTTGGTACAGCTTTTGGATTGGACAAAGAGATACCTTTGCCAAAAACTGTGGGCCATGGTGTAGGCATTAGCTCAAACCACATGGCATTGTCATCCAGCATTTTAAGCACAAACTATTTTAGTCGTATGGATGTGCATCAGTGGGTCTAAAAGCCAGAAAATAGTGCCTGGCCAACTATCTAGGGATATAGCCATAGCGCCCTCTCTGGCAGACATGAAGTTACACAAGTCATGATCTTAGTAGTGGCAGTTGGACTCTTTAGTTGAATTAGTATGATTTGCTCTGGCTGTAATCTTTCTCCAAGAACAGAATAATAACATTGTTTATGATTCTAGTTCTGAACTTATATCAGTAATTACCTCATGGGAAAACCAAAACAAAACAAAACAAAGTAGCAAAAGCTACAAAAACCCAAGCTTGGACAAAAAGCTACCTTCTGTGGTTATTTTTATCTCACAGCCATTTCTTATGGTCTCTATTTTCTTTATGTCCCCCTCTGTCACTGATTTCTTTTTGCTGTTTTCAAGTTTCTGTTCAATCACTGACCTATCATTCTTTTAAAACAATTGCTTCTTAGAGTGTCTCACATTTAAAAAGCAATCACAAAATCATGACCTAAAAAATAACTTTTATTCTAAAGAACACTTTGATCTTTTCCAACCATGGTGATTTAAAAAATCCAATTAATTTTCCCAGTGTGATTCCTTATAGCCAAAGCAAGCAAAGAGTAAAGAATAATTATTTTACTTATTGACCAGAAGCTGACTAAGTCACTGTCTGTTTCTCATGCTTTTACTAATATTTGCTAGCATTTGGGTTGTGGATGATACAGTAGATGTTTATTTGCATGTAAGTGAATATTTCTATCAGCTTTGGTTTCATAATTATATAAAACAATTTAAATGTCAGAGCATACTTGGGATGACATTCTATAAATAAACTCTTTTTTTTTCTATCAGTATTAGCTTGCAGATTACATTGAAAAGAAATTTATTACTGCTTTTCAAGATGAGATCAATATCACATGTTATAAGAACTTTGTTTTGAGGTGCCATGTGGTTGGTCTTGTTTGTATTTTCTTCCTCTTTCCTCTCCAGTTTTCATTTCCTTTTTTTTTTTATTGCACCCTGATTTTATACTGATTTGTAAAAGGATGGATTTATAATATGTCTTCAGTATAGTGCTTGTTGCATTGGGTTAAGCCTATCTTTTGTTTATTTAAATCTGGAGAGTTTTGCCCTCAGGAATAAATAGTCTGAGTTCTTTAATGGATCTTTTATAAATACCACAGCTCTTCTCTGCTCATCCTTGAGATAAAGCTGCTCTTAATTCAGTATTCTTTAATTAGACTTGATTCTCCACTGTTTCATTGAGAGTGGATTCCAAAGAAAATGGCAGAAACGCCAAGAATTTGGCAGCACTGATCTGAAACGTCCTTGGTCCAGTTCTGAGCACAGCCCAGAGAAAAGATACATCAGAGAACTGCAGTGGCCTTCAAAAGTCTTGCTCAGGTATAACTGCAGCCTGGGTTTTCAAAGCTTGGGCTCAACTTTAAATGCATTTGCTTGCTCTTTTGCCAGTACTGCCGCATCTTTATTTTAATTCTGTTCAGGTTCCATTTTACATTTCCCATCATTATTTCTAAAATATTCTATTTTATTTTCCTTGTGTTGGGATTCATTTTAGTCATTTAAACCTGTTGGTGACTACCTGACCAAAACTTTTATGGAAGGTACATTATCCATGCATAATTTTATTTCTTGATTTCAAATCTTGACCTCTGTCCTATACTACAGTCTAGGCAAGAACTGGTTTCTGTCTAGCAGTCCTTTGCAATTTTCTGTGTAGATGAGCCATCTTTTTCTGTTATGTTTTCACGTATCTTCCTTGATGTATTACTTCTGTTTATTGTCTCTATCCTTATGTCTAACCAGTTCAAATTCTCCATTACTCTTAATTTATTTGTTTTCCCCACAGCACTCTGAGAGGGTTCTATTTTGCCTTTTTATTATTACTTCTAATGAGAAAGTAGAAACTGGTTGGTAACTTTTCAGTGGAGTAGGTTTTATTAGAAAATGTCAATTGCACAGAACTTAAAAACTCTATATGGCAACTGGAAATTAGGAATATTGCTTCTACATGTGGGAGTCAGAGTTTACATCTCCCAATTCCCTTATTTCCATGCTGCCTTTCTCTACTCTGAGTAATCTGTTCCTGCAGACTATGCAATTCAAGTGGCTTTGGAAGTTTCAGGATCAAGCCTAGCAGTGGAAAAAGAAAGGGTTTTTAAAAGGAAGGAGGTTTTTTGATTGTTCTGTTTGTTGGTTTTGTGTTGTTTGTTTGTTTTGTGGTGTTTGTTTTGGGGTTTGGGTTGTTTTTTTTTTTTTTGTAGTTTAGTTTATATTCCAATTTGAGATTATTTTGCCTCCAAAATTCAATATTTTTCTTAAGTTGGAGAGTACATTTCTGGCTCTGCAAAGCTCCCCATCTTGGCACTATATGCAATGTAATCCAGATCAGGAAGAGCTCAGCAGTTTCTGTTCTCTCCAATCCACTGATACAGAGCAGGCATTACACCGAGTGCTAAAGGAGAGTCCTTCTGACCAAGGCATTGTAATTTATACCCCATATTATCTCTACACACCTAGTTTCAGGGTGTATGTCTGCTATATGTAATGTCTGTTCCTCGGTCCTCACTCAGCCACAGACTTACCTCTCCTCTCTTCTGCTCTGTTCTCTCTGCCTTCTATTCAAAAATCTCTGCTTCAGCTTCTCATTTTCCCTGCTTTGGCACAGTCATTTAACATGTTTGTGATTCACCAGCTGTCTTATAGCTTAACTTCTTTCCCTTGCTCTGTCTATTGATTCTTCTGTTAAGATGTATCCCAACAGACCACATCTGTTTCCAGAGGGCTTCCTTAATGCCATGCAAACCTGAATCTCTTCTGAACACATCAACTTGGGAGCCGATCATTCTAACCAGTGCTGCTCTGGCAGAAGAATGGACCAGCTGAACTATCCCTTCCAGCTCTTATCTGTTTGTGCCCAAGGTCCATGGCCCCAGTGTTTGGCTTTTCTCCCCAACATAAAGAATGACATTGGTTTTGTTTCTGAACATACCACCTCAACGGTCTACTGAAAGCTAATTTAATTCAAGCTGAATGCTGTAGGTGATTCTCAACATTTCCTCCATGTGGACCTTTCTCCCTTTATAACATAACAACTCTCCAGCATCAACCAGGTTTCTTGAGTGCTTTGCCTACATCCTGCTATAGCTGTTTAATCGCATGGTTTCAACACTGTATTGTTTGTTGAAGCACAGCTTGGCTCAGCACTGTACAAGCAAATGACATAGAGCCATCCGCAGCCCCTGCAGTCTCACAGCCTCACACCTAGGTACGCAGCCAGTGACAAGGGAAGGATGAGCAAAGCCAGGGCAACAGGCAGCAGCATGGGCTGGCTTTGATGAGTCACAGGTTGTTGCACCCACTATGCACTGAAAGATTAATCGCTCTTAAAATAAATATTAATTTATGATAAAGATTACTTTGGTTGAAATTGCATAACAATTGAGCATATGCCCTGTGTTCCAGTTGCATGATCCACATGGCACGTGCTTGGGGGCAGATTTACTCCTATGAGCTTAGCAGGTGCAAACAGCCCAAACTCATCTCTGTGAAAAGATGTTACTGTCTTCAGCCCTCCTCCAGAACTTTTTCAGTCTTAAATTTGTAGCTGAGACTCAGCTGGAGTCCTGCCCATTGACATCTGTCACACATGTTGACACAATATGTCTTGCAAGTGTTGTAAGTCACTGTTTTTCCAGCATGGACTTTCTTCTGCTGTGGACCACAATTCTGGCTTCAACACTGAACTGTTCTGCTTATTCTTTGCTTTTTACAGCATGGAGCACATAAGAAATAATAAACACTATAAGGAGAAGAATGCAGCAAATGAATAAGGATTCAAATAAGGTTCCACAGCAGCTTTTAATGACCGCACTCCCTGCTTCTCCTCGATCCCCTTCAGTTCACCCTCTTTTCTGTGGCTGTTGCTCCAAAGGGCAGAAGTCCTGCATCTCATTTAGCAGCTCCATCTGATGCTCTCACAAATGCAGGAATTATTTTGGAGAGGGGATATGGGTTTGATTCTCCTTCTGAGAGGAGCTAGTTTTCTCTCATTATTTTGTGCTGTTTCAAAAGTCACTGACTTTTCCTTTGTCTGGATTAACATTGGGTGGGTCATACTCTCTGGCAGGGCACAATGTCATAAGCAAATCAATTTTGAGCAGTGAGTGCGTGATGAAAGCGTTTATCTT
The DNA here is from genome assembly GCA_033124195.1 of Coracias cyanogaster. Taxonomy (NCBI): domain Eukaryota; kingdom Metazoa; phylum Chordata; class Aves; order Coraciiformes; family Coraciidae; genus Coracias; species Coracias cyanogaster. The sequence goes on along the minus strand of JAVSBS010025351.1, from coordinate 12,342 downwards.
TCTGGCTGTAGTGTGACTGTGAGACAGAGGTGCCTGCCCTCCTGCCACCCTGATGCCCTTCAACATCACCTGGAGCATGATACCACTGCTCTCATCTGCAACAGGGTTGATTTGTGCCTTTACTCATCATGTTTTCAGGTGTTGTTGAGGCCCAAGAAGCTAGCACAGCAGTTACATCCAGAAAGGTGGTAAATCACATAATTGGTGGACATACTCTGTGGAAATAAGCCCTTCTCAGGGGGGGTTGTGCTGGCTTGTCTGCATAGACATTTTCTTTGGTTGTTATCCTGGGATGTGTTTGTTTATCAGGAAGGAATGAGGAAATTGGTATGAGCGGGGAGGGTTTTTTATAATGCAATGGGGAGGTTTTTATCAACTGCAAATTTTTTTTAAACCCATTCTGAGCATTAACACAGTTAGTCTGCACTTGAATTATGCAATCAGTCTGCAGTTCATGTAACTGAACTGTATGAGAGCTCAGCTAATATCAACAGAGGGAGGTTACCTCACCCCGTAGGGAGCAGCTGACTGCTCCAAGTCCACAAGACAGCTCATCTACTACAAACAGTGGGTGCATCACTGCAGCAAGGTGTAATAACAGGATGGAGCTGCTATTTTGGAAGCCAGAGCACTTCTCAAGACAAAGGAGCCCTGAGACAGGGCTGTTTCACTGACACACCTGCCTCTGTGACAGTGCTGACACTGAGGCAAGTGATGATGGTGGGCTGGAGGTGGGCCTGTTACCTCTACTGTCAAGATGATAATAAAACTTTAACTAAGTCAGCAGAAGGAATTTTGACACAAAAGGCATTAGAGCTCAAAACTAACTTCCCAAGGAGTCCAGCTCCCAGTCCAGCTATCTCCTCTGAAAGCTTTCAGTCTTATGAACAGCAGCAATAACTGGGAGACAGTGCAAGGTGCTGTCAGGATGTTTTATTGTTTTCCCATGGGCACACAAAAAAATTTCATTGCTGCATTGCATTTGAGCTAGAATGAGATATTCCTACTCAGCTCTCCTCTAGTGTTATGAGATCCTGTGTAGATAGGCTGAGATTTACAGGAGACCTTTCTAACTAGTCTAAACTTAATGTGCGTTGATATTATATCATGGTAGCTCTCTTAAAGTAGGAATTAAAGAACTACAGGGGAGAGAGGGCTATATAGCCATATATTGAATATATAGCTGCCTTTTGGTCACTATTGGTATATGGGTCATTTCAAACTGAGCCAAAATCACCTTGCATAAAGTACCTGTCCATACAGAGCACAGAGCAATGTTCTGAAGAACAGTTAGTTGCAACACAGGAGTTTAATATTGTTTATATGCAAGGAAAATAAATAACTACTTATGGAATCTTTAAACAGTATGGTATTATGGATAATGAATATAGTTTATAATATAGATGTCTTCTCTCAAGAAGGGCAAAATGAAAAATAATACAAACAAAAGAAAAATCTTATGAAGGTTGCACAAAGTCATGGCTGACAGATGTTATATCATATGTTTTCTGTGCATGTGGGCATACTTTTTTATTTAGTTGAATGGAATAAAGACTCTTCTTGACAGGAAAGGACCCCAGGGTGCTGATCCCATGTACCAGTCAAGACGAGGAGCCAAAAAATTGGATACAAGTGTAGGAAAGATTTTTGGGGGAAGAGTTGTGTAATTTTCTTTGCTATTTTTAAAATACATGAAGCACTTTTCAATGTAGAGGATATGAGAAGATCTCCTTACTATGAGTAGTGTTCATCTTACATGTGAGTTTTATTTCAGGAGTGAGATATGGATCCACTTCACTTCTCCTGCAGCTGTGTACAGGATCTGTAGGTTTGTAGTCTTTGTCTTCAGTGTGGGACAGACACATACAAGAGAGCAGCACAGGGACCTGTAATGTGTGTGGGATCAGGCTATAACCGCATGCTTGTTTGATGGTGTTGTGTTTGATTTTCAATTAGCATGCAGAGGCCACTGGGTCTGTTAGTAGTTTTTCTGCCAGGAAGCTCCTTCTGATTCTCTCCTCACACATTTATTATTCCTGGAACTTGCGTATCCTCCTTCAAAGGTGTCTGTTGGGTGGGTGTGGGTGTAAGGTAAGATTAGGGTAGGAGATATAAAGGGAAAAATGTTGTAAAATTTTGAAGGCATTGTAGAGGACTGCATATGAATTATATTGAGTCAGAGCCCAGAAGAGAAGAAGGTTGAAAGAGAACTTTAGTACTTTTTAATACTGGGCAACTGTGGTCCTTTTTTTCATAGTTATTCCATTTCAGTAAAGAAAAAAAAATGATCCAGCAGCCATTTTCTGTACACAAACAATGTTTCCCTTTATTTTAGAAATCAAACAGCCAGATGAAATTTTTGCTAAGCTTCATGAATATATTTTAAAGTTTTTTAATAAAGCTTTCCAGAAGGCTTAATAATTTATTATTTCCCTAATTGTACTAAATGCTTACAGGACATATCTCTCAAAGACCTAATCTTAGCAACAATGTATTATTTTTACATCATTCCTAGATTATTAAAGTTTTTTAAATGCTACTTTTGCAGTCCTTATGACTTCAGAAAATTGTCTGTGTAATTAAGACATTAGGTGGTACTCTGAATAGAGTCTCAGAAATGTCTTGGTGTTTTTCTGTATTGGTGTACATTTCTTTGCCTTTCTTGACGTGGCAAATGAACTGAAGGAATTAAAATTATGAACTATATGAGATCAGAAATGAGCTTGCATAATTCAATCAATAATTTAAAGTAAATGTCCTGGCATAAAATAAGTAAACTCAGAAATTATTTTCTTACCATATTGTAATTTACAATGGGAAATATTTTTCCATAAGGGCCTTCAAATGCCTTGATATACCCAAGTATTACCCAGTATATCAAGATATCCAGGTATCTTGATATACTTTAACATGGCATTAACTTTCTTTGTCTGTAAAATGTTACTTTATGTGCTGTATTTTCCTAATTTATTTTTATTTTGTTTGGGGCACTGTGACTTGATCAACTTGTGCTTCACATCTTTGTCTTCAGTTGGTTTCACTCATTGTTTCTATGCTGTCTCTTGAACATCCCTGGAAACAATGCTATACAATATGAGGGAAGTGTGTAGCCAAAATCCTTATTTAGATGAGTAAGCAAACACTTTTTGTAATAGTCATGGTGTTTATGTTTGGTTTATCATATGTTATGAAAGCTAGTACCAGTTGTGTGCGCTCTCAAAGTTTTGGATGGCAACTCAGAAACTCCTCATTTAAGAGACCATTTCTTATTCTGAGCAATATTTGGGAGTGTAAGTGATCCTCAGTAGACATTTTAAGAAAAAAATAACCTTTGAACATCTATTAAAGTAATTTTTATTGTACTTTAAACATCATCTGTATCGGGATGAAAACAAATGGCCTCATAAATTTGTATACAAAAGACCATAAATGAGACTAGAAAAAGACCTTAACTTCAATGTGCAGTGAAGCCCCTAAAAGGAGTCATCAAGTTTGTGGTTGTATTAAGTGGGCACATTTCCAAAGACGGAGATAAAAGCAAAGGAGGTGTTATCCCCATATTTGCCCTTTCTGTTTCAGTATGTGCTCTGGGTCATAACACAGCTCCTCCTCAAAAATCTCAACATCCGTATTAGTAATAGAAGGGGAACCTGTCAAGAAAAAACACTTTAGTTGGAAGTGGAAAGGGAGATTCATCATAACTAGAGAAAAGGCAGCTGCAATTTCATAACAATTTTTTTTCAGGAGTGTAATACACAGTTATGACTAAAGATCATGGCCACAGGGTACAAATTGATGAGCACTTTTGTTCCTTTCCAGAGCATAGTTACTATAGTCCAGCAGGGCATGCTTTGTAAAAAGGTGCTATTTTGATGAATGTTTGAAACTAGGGGGAGGAAAAATTAAATAAATAGTTGTTTCATGATTAAACATGTACTTTAGAATTATGCAACTCATCTCTAGCAGCAAAAAAACCATGTTTCCTTTGTAGAAAGAGTAAAGAGGTAAATGTGAATAAAATAATTTGAAGATAAAATGGAGATTGATCCTGGAAGTGTGACACAAATTCAACAATAACTAAAATTTTTAAAAAATCAGAAAAGTTAATGTAAAGACTTGTATTCTTTTAAAAAATCATTAAAATCTTTTTTAAAAATAAAATAGAAATAAATCAAATATAAATTAAAGAAATATAAAATAGTCATTAAAAGTTGTGTAAAAAAACCTCAACAACCTAGAAAAGCTTCTAGAGATGGTAATAACACTGTGTTTAAAAACAAGGAGGAACTCAGCTTTGAACTTTTTTTTCCTATAATACTTAATAAAAAGAATGAACAACAGAACCCTATGTTCATATGGATGAAAAATAGAAGCATGTTTTCCATGTATGAACAGATAGAAGGAAATTAGCATCCAAGCAGAATCAGTAAGAAACAAGAGAATAGTAAAAGGTTATTAAATTCCAAAGCTGAGTAAAGTTTAACCTTACAAGTCTAAGAAAAGAGTCCAATTCTGTATATTTTTTTTTAATCAGAAAAAAACCTCATGGAAAAATGAAGAGATTTATCAGTGCCCCAACTAAAATCTTGGATACCAAATTTTGGGAAACATGCAAAATCTTCAGCTTGCAATCACCTGAATAATAAGTAAGAAAGGAAAAGAGAAAAACTCAGTGGCACAAAGGGCAAAGTAACTTCAAAAGTAAAATGTTAATTAGAGATTAGATTTTGTTTAATTGAAAATAGCTATTCGCAAAACTAAGATTTTGCTGAATTGAACAATTTTGTGTTAGTAGTAACAGGATGACTAGATGGTGATGTTGGGAATATAATAATCTCTGGATCATGTGCAATATCATCACATTGTATGTATAGGGGAAAGGATGAAGTGCCTGGACGAGAGAGAGAAGAAAGTAAACAGTGAGAGGATTTTAGGTTATACAATATTCATCCCAGCAAGCAGAACATTTGGTGCATTAGTGAAAAGATTAAAAACAAATATTAGGAAGCATTCAAATACAATACAGGAGCAGAAAAAAACCTGAGGAATACTTCAAAACAGAAAAGATGACATTTGCAAGAAGGGTAATATGGAATGAGTTGCAGTTATTCAACAAACACTTTGAAAGAAGTGGCTTAATCATTTTGATTTATTTTTAAATATGGCAGAATGAAGGAAGGGGGCTTCTAATTAGAGTCTTGACTACACACAAAGCAGCAACAGAAATTGTCATCTCAGATGGGACTAGTATTCCTATCTAGTATGTACCAGCATGGTAAGCAGAAGATATCTGTTGACAGTAGTTCCTTTCAAAAGGATAATAGTTCACTAAGTTAATTATTTAGGATAACCAGTTATGAACATAACAATTGTTTTTGCCAGCAGCTCATTTAGAAAATGTGGACATTTATCTTCTTTCTCCACTCATTTTGCATCCTGGTCAAAGGTCTTGATGAAGGAATGCTGTTGGATGCTGAATATTGAAAGCCTGAGACTTTCTTTAGGGAATATTGTAATGACAGCAAAGGCATAAGGGCAGCAAAGAAAATGAGCCTGTTTTCTTTCCAGGCTAATTTAAAGGTAGTAGATAAAGTCCATTATAAAAGATGCTGTAGTTAATCCTCAGTATGAGGAAGGAATGTTGTAGTGTCGTCCATTTCTCAGATCATACAAGCAAGAGAATGACCATAATAGGAAAGACCAAAGATGTCTCTAGACTAATATCCTGTCTTTGGTAGTGATCAACTACATGTACAAGAATGAAAAAGCAGAGCAATTTCTGTGGTGTGAAGTAAAATTTTATAGAGCAGGTCTAATTGGCTTAATTGAGTTAGATGTGGTTGTGTTCTGCTGATTTTGCTGTACCCATTATGGGGATATTTTATTAATCCTCCGTAAGTCTCATGTTGAACAAAGACCCCTTCTATTGTAAAAAGAACAAACCAAAAGATTAAATGTGCAAGCTGTACAAAGACTGCAGCCTGGACAGCTGACTAGAGGTCCTTTCTCCGTGTGGTCCCCACAACTACCTGTATCCAGCCATTTTTTCATTCTCCTCTTGTAAGCTTGGGATTGTCTGGGTTTTTTCAGTAATCATACAACACAATACCCTGTCCAGTTATCTTTCATAACGTAACATTGTGTCTCTCATAATAGAAATGCATGGTTTAGATAATGCAAATATGGCATTAAATGGTCTATCCCTGACAGGTTCAGTTTCTCGCATTGTACTATATGAGCTTATTATCCCACTTCACTCACTTCTGTCACTCTCTAGAGCAGATACTCTGTAAATAGCAGAATCGTTCCTGGGATTCAGTTGTAGTGTAGCAGCTGTGCCGCCACCTTCTCACCACAGCAAATTTTGATGGAATAGAACTGTGTGTTCTGAAAATGAAACTAATGGAGTGACTATACTTAAATCTCCGTCGTTTTAAATTAATTTATTTTTACTGAGGTAGCTGGAGCAAGCTCACTAAAGCAGGCAAAACTATCTCTGCAGTGCTGAACAGCTCAGGGGCTGTCTCAGTCCCACCTAGTGTTTCATATGGCAGGTGCCTGCAGCTTCTCGTTGTGCCATCTGCATACTCGGGCTGCTCGAAACCGAAGTGAATATCTTCCAGTTATCTCTTGCTTAGAGGAAGATGCACTTCAAAGATAAAATCCAATTTCACATTGTTTTCACTTTGTTTCAGTTTCCCGTTCTTTACTGTCCTTCAGCTGCTACTATCCCTTTCTCTCTCCACATACACATAGTTTATTGCCCCATTCAATTACAGATTCATCAGACCAGTGAAAAGATTATAGTTAAAAAAAAAAAAAAAAAAAAAAAAAG